>JABMCL010003623.1:475000-515000 GCA_018857735.1 Alviniconcha marisindica | reverse complement strand
TGTCGCGCGCGCGCGCGCGTGCGTGTGCGTGCGTGCGTGCGTGTGTGTGTGCGTGTGTGTATGCATGCGTGTGTGCGTGTGCGTGCGTGTGCGTGCGTCCGTGTGTGTGTGTGTGTGTGTGTGTGTGTGTACGTACGTGCGTGCGTGCGTGCGTGCGTGTGCGTGTGTTGTTTTTATTTTGTTTTTAGCCTTACTGATCATTGTTTCTGTTATCTAAGCTGACATTTCCAAAGAACACTCCCCTACCCCAACCCCCCCCCCCCCCCCCCCCCCCCCCCCCCCACCCCACACCTCCCCCTAACCCCGCCAGTGCTTTCGTCTCACCCTATATAAAATAAAAAAACACTGAAGTTCCGCGTGCAAATTGAGTCACTATGACGTCGCTGTGCTATTGGTGGTCCGAGTCGCTGACCCGGCTAAAGCGGAACTGGGTACCGCTGGCGTATCCTGTCACGATAAACACGAGTAAGTAAATAACTTGGTGTTTTACGCCCAGTCAGCCATTGCGGTCATATCAGGGCGAGCGATAAGGAAGAAGACGCCCCCTCAACCGCTGACCGGCAGGAGGGGGGGTGATCAGTAGAGCTGCAACGTTCATGTGTAGTATTCACTTACGTTTCTGTGTATTTGTTATCACTTGTCAGAGGCGTGAATTTCCTTTTTTATGGATTAATAAAGTATCATTGTACTGTGTGGGGGATGCACACAAAATACGCTGGTTTTGGGTAGCGCTGCTCTTGCGGCTGCTGTGCCTCGGCCAGGTAAGGCGACCTGAATTTCACGCGAGGAAACAAAGACGAAGCACAGAGGCTGCGACGAATGCTAATGACAAATGCTAGTCTTCGACCCTAAGGTCACGTGGCTGACCCTGAACGCCCACTCAACCGCGAATGTGACAGCATGCACAGCTAAGGACAATTCATCAACACAAACTGTGTGAAACTCCGTGTTCGCGCTGATGTAACGGTCATAGCTGACTGGGCGTAAAAAGACAATTGTCTGTCTGATTTACTGTTCCATGGCGTACTCTCTGATGAGGCTTTGGAAAAAATGAAGCCGAATAAACCTGGAGGGCAAAGGACCTGCATAGGAAGAACTCCTAGTGGTGCTATAGAGCCTTTATCGGCTGAATAGCTGCATATTCCAGCTTGCTCACTGTTGATGATGCGTAGAGTCAAATTGCTTGAAGAGCAGCACTCAAGTGAAGTGGCTGATGAACGGTGGAAGGGAGGCAATCCATGGAATTACAGTCACATCAGCGTCGGCAGCATTGTGATGCTCTCTCTCTCTCTCTCTCTCTCTCTCTCTCTCTCTCTCTCTCTCTCTCTCTCTCTCTCTCTCTCTCTCTCTTTCTGAACACAGCACACACATCGCACACACACACACAAACATGCACACATACCAGGCAAGTTAAGCTCAAAAGTTACTTGCCACTGTCACCCTTTTCACCCGAAAGAAATACATGGTTCTGGCAGGAACTTCCGAATTATATTCATTTTCATGAACACTCAAGTCAATTCACTCATTTTTCTTCTTCTCTACAAACGACCACCACGACAAAACAAAAAACGAAATCGTATGTCCAGACTGCCAAATGACACCTTTCTTCTGGAAGAAAGACTCAAAGGGAGAGTGTCTGAGAGTACTGGTAATTAATTAACTCATAATGCGTATTAATTCAGCGATGGGAGATTGATTGGTCCGTGTATGTGTTTTCTTGTCCACCGTGTGTGTGTGTGTGTGTGTGTGTGTGTGTGTGTGTGTGTGTGTGTGTGTGTGTGTGTGTGTGTTTCAGAGACACTGAAATGTAGTGTTTCAGAGAGACACTGAAATGTAGTGTTTCAGAGAGACACTGAAATGTAGTGTTTCAGTTTCAGAGAGACACTGAAATGTAGTGTTTCAGAGAGACACTGAAATGTAGTGTTTCAGTTTCAGAGAGACACTGAAATGTAGTGTTTCAGAGAGACACTGAAATGTAGTGTTTCAGTTTCAGAGAGACACTGAAATGAAGTGTTTCAGAGAGACACTGAAATGTAGTGTTTCGGAGAGACACTGTAGTGTAGTGTCTCAGAGTCACCGTAGTGTACCGTCTCAGAGCGTCCTTTGAGGAAGAACGACAGTAACTGAAGTCCATCCCGAAGCGAACCACACCATACAAGGGGACGCAACTCATCCTGTCACTGAAGGAGGTTCTGGACTTCCACGAGGACCTGTCGGAAAAATTGTCAGTAGAAAGACCAGTGTCCTATGAGCCTACGGGGAACACAAAGGGCTTGGGGCGGCGGCGTCTTTCGACGTATCCCATCACCGCCAGTTTCAATTCCACGTTCCTGTGCGTCAGCGTAGACCCACGACAGCACGAACCGCCGAACAAGACCCGGGATACCCCCACAAAGCCAGCAAAACGGCGACGTCTCCGATTGTCCACCGCCGTTCCGCCAGCCCGGCGCTCTGCCATTCACACGCCCGAGACATAACTGCTTGCGCCCCACTTCAACGCCCTAACAGCACAAACGAACAAGCCTGTCTTTTCACCTCCTCTTCTGTTCTCTTGTCGATTAATTTGTCCCTACCCTCCACTCCATTCCGGTTTGTCTACCGCTGAATTTGTCCCCACGAGCGGCCCGCGTTTACCCCGAGTGCTTACGCTGTGCGACTGAAGCGGTCGTGCATTGACAGACGATCGTCTGCGCGAGGGGCGGTGATGTGAGAGTGGCTTCCCCTCCCGGGTGGTTACTTTTTGCATCAAAGAGGCGAGCGGCACCTGCTGCCCGTGTGGGACGTTAAGGACCTGCTCGTCTTACTTGGGTTTTCTGTTCCCCTGCCCCTGGTCTTCCGACAGTCGTCGCTTCGGGGAGGAACACTTGGAGCATAGTCACTCCGGATATCTGGAGCATGGTCACTGTAGACGTGGATACTTGGAGCATGGTCACTCATGATATTTGGAGCATGGTCACTGTAGACATGGACACTTGGAGCATGGTCATTTCAGACATGAACATTTGGAGCATGGTCACTCTAGACCTGAACATTTGGAGCATGGTCACTCTAGCCATGGACACTTGGAGCATGCTCACTTCAGACATGGACACTTACAGTATGGTCACTTCAGACATGGACAACTGGATCATGGTCACTCTAGACATGAACATTTGGGGCATTGTCACTTCAGATATGGGCACTTGGAGTATGGTCACTTCAGACACGGACACTTTGGGCATGGTCACTTCAGACATGGACACTTGGAGCATGGTCACTCCGGATATTTGGAGCATGGTCACTCTAGACACGGACACTTTGGGCATGGTCACTTCAGACATGGACACTTGGAGTATGGTCACTTCAGACATAGACACCTTGGGCATGGTCACTTCAGACATGGACACTTGGAGTATGGTCACTTCAGACATGGGCACTTGGAGTATGGTCACTTCAGACATAGACACTTTGGGCATGGTCACTTCAGACATGGACACTTGGAGTATGGTCACTTCAGACATGGACACTTGGACTATGGTCACTTCACTTCAGACATGGACGTTTGGGCCAGTGCCATTTCCGTGGACAACTCTGGCATGGTTACTTCGGACATGGACAACTGAGGCAACGCGACTTCTGAAATGAACAATTAGGACATGGTCGCTTCGTAGATGGACCTCTGGGGCATGGTCGCTTCGGACATAATAACAATGGAGATTTGTATGACGCCCATCTTCTACATAAGGTTTCCACCAAAGCGCTTTACAATAACACTGACGACAACAACAATAACAACATCAACAACAACAACAACAACAACACACACACACACACACACACACACCACACACGCACGCACGCACGCACGCACGCACGCACGCACGCACGCACGCACACACACACACACACACACACACACACACACACACGCAAGACAGATAATTGAAATTTAACACCCAATCAACCCTTTTTATGGTGGTTATTTCAGGGCGAACAATTTACAACCTTAATTAAACAGACTGTAAACAGGGGTTTACGTCGGGGGGAAATAGCAGCACGAGACGGGCGGTCTACTGTATTAAAGGAAAAATTCAGAGTGTTTTGCGGCTGGATTTCAATTAGTCTAGAGAGGTTTCTTTCGGAGAGGAAGGGGAAGGTCAGTCGTTCCATTCAGAGGGGCCGAGGACGGAAAAGGCGCGGGAACCAACGATGGAAAGTCAACAACCAGCCAACCAACCAGACTACCCTTCCTAGCGTGAGTAGGCCGGCCGGAAGTCAGCAACCAGCCAACCAACCAGACTACCTTTCCTCGCGTGAGTAGTCCAGCCGGAAGTTGATGTTGAGAATGTGCTAAGTACTTGCTGCTTGAGCCTAGCGAGCGACGACGACGAACTGAGATGACTCAAAGATCTCGAACCAACCTGCCACCCTCGGAGAGAGAATCTGCCCGCCGCGAAGTGAATCCGTGAATATATATCATACCACCCATGTAGGGCTTGTCAGTGTCTTGTGACAGCGCCGCGTTTGTTTCCGTCCCGTGTGTGATCCTTACTCTTAACGGCCGGTTCATCATGCTCGTGGTCGCCCTGCCCGCACACTCTGTCTGTTGACTCACCCGTCTTCCACAGGTGTTTAAGTTTTAGCGTATCCCTGGGACCCGCTTTTGTTCCAGCGTGTGTTGGCGGCTTTCAGCGCCTGCTGTCGTACATCATCACAGAGGCGGAGTTGGGCAAACACTGCCGCACAGAGAGTTGTCCATCTTCCTTGCGGTTGCTGTTCCTGGGGACGCTGGAGTAGCCGCGGAGTGGTGGGCCCTTGAGAAGCCGACAAAGAGATCAGAGGGCGTTGCAGGACAATATGCAAGAAGGGTTAGGAACCTCGTAGGGTGGTCGGCACCCTCCCAGAATAAACAGCAAAGCACGACCTCAAAAAGCGGAGAGGTTACAGCTGTAGCTTGGAAGGCGGGTAGAGAGAGGAAAAGTGAACGGGAAACAAAATTAAACTGGGAGTGGCTTCAGTGTACATTATTTCTTCCTCCTCTTCTCCCTTTTCTTTCTTTTCTTTTCTTTTCTTCTTAATTCCACGCGAAAAGCTCTTTCTTCTGTCCGAATTGATCCACTTTCCGACATCGTTGCATAAATCCACTCTTAAAGCGAATAATGTCAACAGGCCAGTACCAGTGCGTGTAAAACCGAAGCCTTCATAGCTAGATACAGAAGACGGTGAAAGAAAGGCCCTGTCTGTCTGTCTGTCTGCCTGCTCGTCTCTCTCCTCTCTCTCTCTCTCTCTCTCTCTCTCTCTCTCTCTCTCTCTCTCTCCAAGTACATCGAGTCTGCCAGACAATCTCTCGTCTCATGCTCGGGATTGGTATAAAAAAGTAGGTCTAATTAGTATCTGAATGACCATGCAGAATGCTGACGAAGGCACCACAATTTCATTCCTTAACAATAACAAGGGAGTAATGTTTTTGGTTGTGGCAAATGCATGCTTGGCATGGACTCGAACTCACAACTCGACGAGTCGAGAGAAAAAAATCAGTCTGCTCCCAGTCTGGCTCATTCAGGCAATACTATTGTGTTGACAGTGAAATGATTTCACTGTCAACACATTCCCCCAACGTTTGTGTTGATTCAGTTTGACCACGCCCTTTGGCGACGGCCCAGCTACCAGAAATGTGTGTCCGAAATTCGGCTCGATGCGTGTAAGCGGACAAAAGACGGTCACACCAGCTAACACCTTTGTGTTTGCACTATCATCAACTAGTGGGATTTATTTCCACGTACCACTTTCATAGCGAGACCACTTAGCGACAATCTAGCCATCATTCCAGCGCTACAGACGAAGAGTCAACAAATTAGATGAAAATCAAACAGACCACCCGAATTTGCGTTTTACTGAGGCGCTAAACGCTCTTTTCATCAACGCACGTACCTTATGCCTCGAGTGCGGAATGGTACGCTGATGAATGCAGTCCACATTTTAGGCTATGATATCCATGCTATTAGCGCAGGCCGGGTTCTTTCTGCGGAGGGATAATATGCCGTGAAAGCGAGGCTAGGTTTGCCCTATCAATTAGGCTTGACGACAAGCGCCTGGCATGACGCTGGAAACGGATCAGCATGACGAAGGAACGTGTGGGAAGAAGTCGTTCTCACGTTCGTGTCGCTAATACCGGACTCTCCGTTCACATCGCTCCCTTATTTCACGCCTTGAAAAGCCGAGGGCAAGAATTAACGCCAAACCGTGACGCGTACGTATACCTACGTCATCGATTTTTTTTTATTTATTTATTTTTTTGGGGGGGGAGGGGGGAGGGGGGGGGGCGAGGGGCGTGTGCGTTGGGATTTTTATTTTTTATTTTTTAATGGGTGTGTATAACGGTGTACTCAGCAATGCCTGCACTATTTTAGTAGTGTTGTTGGCACCCTCTCCACAGAGACGCAAACAAGCAACACTGGAGAGCTGGGGCGGTAAAGGCTGACGTGGGAAGAGGGTGTGTGTGGTGGAGCGGGGGAGGGGGTACGGGGCGGGAGGACGAGGGGCGGGGGGAGGGGCGGGGGAGGACGAGTGAGAAACTGAGAAAGTCCAAGAGAGAGCGCGAGACAGAGGTCGGAAAAGGAGACAGAAAAAGAATTACAGAAGGGAAGGCAGAGGCAGAGGATCGAGGCGGGGTGGGTGGGTGGGGGGTGGAGGTGGAGAGAGAGAGAGGGAGAGAGAGACAGTCAGAGACAGAGACAGACCGTCTGAGACAGAGAGCCAGAGAGAGACGGGCAGAGAGAGAGGAGGGGGAGGGAGGGAGGGAGAGAACAAGAGAGAGGGGAGAGGAGGAGAGAGAGAGAGAGGAAGAAAGAGAGAGGGAGGGAGGAGAGGAAGCGAGAGAGAGGGGGGAAGAAGAAAGAGAGATGGGGAGAGAGGAGAAAAAAGAGAAAACAATAAAGAGAGAGAGGGGAGAGATAGGACACAACAAGAGAGAGAGGGAGGGAGGAGAGGGAGAAAACAAGAAAAGAGAGGGAGGGAGGGAGCGAGAGAGAGGGATAGAACAAGAGAGATGGGGAGAGGGAGGGAGAAAGAAAGAGAGAACAATAAAGAGAGAGGGGGGGGAGAGATAAGGACACAACAAGAGAGAGAGGGAGGGAGGGAGAGAACAAGAGAGAGGGGGAGAGGGGAGAGGGAGGGAGAAAGAAAGAGAGAACAATAAAGAGAGAGGGGGGGAGAGAGGACACAACAAGAGAGAGAGGGAGGGAGGGAGAGAGAGGGAGAGAACAAGAGAGGCGGGGAGAGGGGAGAGGGAGGGAGAGAGAAGGAGAGAACAATAGAGAGAGAGGGAGAGAGAGGGAGAGAACAAGAGAGAGAGGGAGAAGGAGAGAGGGAGAGAACAACCTAAGTGATAAGCCACGTCACTGTGACAGAACATAGCCTAACAGTAACACTGTGTTTCTGACCGGACCCGCAAGAGACTGTTTGGTTTCGCGTGGGTCTATTTGGCCAAGAGATGGTAGGTGCCGGGCCGGTTTACAGATCCAGGTTCGATTTCTGCTTCGGGTGACGCGAGTCTTCAAACGTTGTGTTTTTGTACGCTGTCTTGTGACCTTGTCTCCCCCCCCCCCCCCCCCACCCCTCGTTAATCAACCTGGACGCTGCCTATCTGAATGCAGAACCATCCCTGACTGATGATAGTCACCACCTAAGACAAGGCAACGGTGAGAGCCACTTCAAAGCTGCAATTACTTTTGGAGGTCAAGGTCACAAGGCAGTGTTCATAAACCACAACTTTTGAAGAAGAAGAAGAGGAAGAAGAGAACCTAAGCGGACTCGAACCTACGCCCGTCTGCTTTGCCATGCTAATGCCTCCAATTACCGCTCGGCCAGACCGGCTCGCAACGTCGCGTCTGCACGAGAAATGTCGCCCATGTTAAACGTAAAGACTCATGCAAACAGTCACGAAAGCAGACTCAGTGTGCTGCCAGGATTTGGTGAGGCAAGGGCGGGGCGGGGGCAGCCCAGGGGCGTGGAGGGGGCGCGGGGTAGGGTGAGGGGCGGGGGGTGGGGTGGGGGGAGGGGGGAATGCCCCCAAAACGAAAAGCTAGCCATCATCTTCAGACAACACAGACCAAGGTTATCCCAGATGCAGAACATGCACTGGCTGCTAAAGGTCCGAGACTCTAGCGGGCGGGGCGTGATCCCCGGTAATGCCGACCGCACAGAAGGGGCCGAATTAGAATCGGGATCACCAAAACACACTGAAACAGGCAAGATGGCATTCTCGAAAACACCGGGCTAAAACGGTGCGAGGAGACTATGACCTTCAGACCTGTCACGTGCTTCATTACGTCACTCACTCGTCCTGCGGTAACTATATGCGGTCAATGACACCTAGGACATACAAATCCAATTTCCCACTGATTATGTCAATCAAAACTGAAGGGTATGGTTAGTCTGAAGCGGTAGGTATGGTTAGTCTGAAGCGGTAGGTATGGTTAATATGAAGCGGTAGGTATCGTTAATACCGATGGAGCGGTAGGTATGGTTAACATGAAGTGGCAAGTATGGTTAATATGAAGCGGTAGGTGTGGTTAATATGAAGTGGTAGTATGGTTACTATGAAGCGGTAGGTATGGTTAATATGAAGCGGTAGGTATGCTTAATATGAAGCGGTAGGTATGCGTAATATGAAGCGGTAGGTATGGTTAATATGAAATGGTAGGTATGCTTAATATGAAGCGGTAGGTGTGGTTAATGTGCAGCTGCAGGTATGGTTAATACGAAGTGGTAGGTATTGTTAATATGAAGCGGTAGGTATGCTTAATATGAAGCGGTAAGTATGGTTAATACCAGCAGTATGTATGCTTAATATGAAGCGATAGATATGGTTAATATGTAGTGGTAGGTATGGCTAATATGAAGCGGTAGGTATACTTAATATGAAGCGGATTTAGTCTGAAACAGGCGTGGGTGGAAAAGCTATTATCTGATATTGGTAACTAACTGTTCACACTGATGTCAAATAAGCTATCAGTTACAGTGACCAGCTGATAATTAAATGCATATCATACATCAAATTCCCTACATTGATACTTCTTGAACCTATAAGACTTTGAGGGCAGAACGTTCCTTCAGAATAAGTAGGAGTTTTGTTGCTGTTGTTGGTGTGTGTTTTGGGGTTGTTTCAAGTTATTATAATTGTATGTGAGCGGGGCTGAACGATCGGGTCTTCCATTCTGCTGCATATACCGGGCCAGCCTATCACGGGTCGCTCTTTGCCACTGTATCTTTTTAACTTCTTTCTTTCCTGTTGCCGCCAAACGTCCACAGTAAACTAAGTAAACATGGTGCTTAACGTCCACAGAAACCATAAGGCTTATTAGGGACGGGGAGAAGGGGGGAAGGGGGTATGGAGGTGGGGGAAGAGGGAGATTATGTACCTATCGCTACACTGTCACCACCAGAATGACTCCTGCATTAAGATGGGCAGCGATGAGAGCCATTTTAATGTGTCATAATTGTGAGGGACAAAGTCACAAGACAATGTCCACAAACCACAACTTTTGAAGAGAAAGGAGAGCCGAAGCGGATTCGAACCGAGGTCCCTCCGCTTACCAGCCTAACGCCTTACCGCTAGGCCAAACCGGCTCACACGTCCACAGAAGCCACATACGGCTTATCAGGGACGGGTAACGGGGGGGGGAGGTACCTAATAGCTCGCCCCAAGCGCTCCGACGTGCAAAGACCGAAGAGACCATCAGCCACCGCCAGAACTACAACGTTAAGGTGAGGACCCTGCTAGTGCTTTTTCTTTCACGGGCCCAACACAGTGGAACTCGTTACGGTATGATGTTCGTCACTCAGTATCAACATCTTCTTTCAAGCAAGCCTTAAAAACTCATCTCTTCAAATCTGCATATAATTAATACCCCCTAACCGCACCTCTGTGTGTGTGTGTGTGTGTGTGTGTGTGTGTGTGTGTGTGTGTGTGTGTGTGTGTGTGTGTGTGTGTGTGTGTGTGTGTGTGTGTGTGTGCAAATCCGTGTACATTTTTGTATTTGCAGTATATCTACTTGTATCATACATGTGTGCTAAAATCATGAGTTTGGTCATGTTTGGTTACTGACAACTTTGGTTTATTTACTGAAATTGCTGTATGTAAATTCTTGCGTGGTTGGTAATCGTATGGCCTGAAACCTTCTCTTTTTTTTTTGTCCATTGTATGTTTTTATACATTTTTCTGCAGCTTTTTGTACGGCGCATTTTGCCCTAGATCTTGCTAGGGACCATGCGCCATAGAAATGTCCATTATTATATTATTATTTAGTGCGAAGCAACTTGTACACTCCGCAACGTGACTTGTTCTTTCCGGCAACAGATGCTCGGAACAGAACCGTAAAGACAGAAGTCCGAGGGATTAGCTGTTCAAACCCGTGAAGCAAAAGATAGTCCAACTCACTATGAGAACCAAACCTGAAGCAAAAGATAGTCCAACTCACTATGAGAACCAAACCTGAAGCAAAAGATAGTCCAACTCACTATGAGAACCAAACCTGAAGCAAAAGATAGTCCAACTCACTATGAGAACCAAACCTGAAGCAAAAGCCGATAGTCCAACTCACTATGAGAACCAAACCTGAAGCAAAAGATAGTCCAACTCACTATGAGAACCAAACCTGAAGCAAAAGATAGTCCAACTCACTATGAGAACCGAACCTGAAGCAAAAGATAGTCCAACTCACTATGAGAACCAAACCTGAAGCAAAAGATAGTCCAACTCACTATGAGAACTCAGCTCTACCTCCTTCTGCATATCTCTCCTGGGCTCGAATGTTTCAGTTCAGTGCTATCCCGTTTCAGTTGTTGCACAACCTGTAGTGGATAATATAGGCACGGGTACGTCTAAACACAAGTGTTTTGGATTTCAAGTTTTCAGAAAAAACTTAGACCCTCCCCCCCCCCCCCTCCCCCCCCCCCCCCCCATCACCCTCACTCTGAGCCGATTAAGAACACATTCAAAAACTAACTGCGGCGGAATCATGCAACAACGTGTGTCTGTCTGTCTGTCTGTCTGTCTGTCTATCTGTCTGTCTATATATGTGTCTGTCTGTTTGTGTGTGTGTGTGTGTGTGTGTGTGTGTGTGTGTGTGTGTGTGTGTGTGTGTGTGTGTGTGTGTGTGTGTGTGTGTGTGTGTGTGTGTGTGTGTGTGATTCGTGAGATTATTGCTCAATATTCATCATCATATTACAGTATGATCTTTCATTTAGATTGTAATTCACACACACACACACACACACACACACACACACACACACACACACACACACACACACACACACACACACACACACACACACACACACACACACACACACACACACACATGGTGTATAGAGACAGAGATCTTAATATATAGATCTATATATACCTATAGATATACATGATATTATTATGCTGTTAATATCCTCAAAGGTTAGATAGATACATAGATATAATGTTCTCATATGTAGCCTTTGTCTCCCAGTCAATACTTACTATGTATTATCATAACACATCAGAATGCTTGGATAACATTCAGTATTATGTATGCATTCTGTGAAGACGGGTGGAAATTGTGAGCCAAAATAAAAATTAGCAGGGCAAAAAGGTTGCGATTACCTCATCCACCAACCTTTCATAACCCTGCCCCTCCCCTCCCCTCCCCCCTCCTCCCCCCAGCCCTCTCCCCACGCCTTCTTATTTTGACACACTAACCTACATACATTGAGGCCGGGGAAAATAGGTCACTATTGATCTGACAGCATGATGTGTGTGTTCTCATAACCGAATAGGCTAATGGGCTGCACATGTTGCGACAGGTGAAGAATGAAAGAACAGCAATTTATTTGTTACAAGCTAGATTCGAACATTATTTCAACGAAGCGACACTGCGATGTTTTAGTCAACAGGCGAAAACGACAATAACAAAAACAGGTGCTCCTTAAAAGTTCGTGACACTTTCCCGCGGGATGATGTCACCGGGTCAGACGAGATGTTCTTTCCAACCATTGGTTCTCTGCTTACCATGTGACCAAACTGTCCGCCATATTGTCAGATCAGCACGAAAGCAAGGCGAGCGGTGGAGACAAAGATTGTGTGCTAAGAACGGGATTTCATCAAAATGGAGGAGAAACGTGGATCGGGAAGGTGAGAATGTATCTTTAGCATGCATCAGATATGTTGATGTGTCGTTGAATGCCGCACATGCCAGTCAAAATGGCCTAGACCGGTCGGAATGTGGGTAATCTTACGTTATGTTATGATTCACATTTGACCTCGTGGGTTAAAAACAGTCTGCCTGCTGTTCCACTCACTTGGTGTTTTTGTCACGTATTGTTAACTTGAACTGGCAGGTCGTTAACTGATGTTATGTGGTGGTTATTTTCTGCACGTTATTAGTTGAAAGCAACGGTTTCCCGATCGCCGATGCTCAGTTCCGACATGAATTCTGACTGTGACGAATCTGCAAACAAAAACAATAAACAAAGCAAGTAACCAAACAAAAACAGTAATTGGTGGTTATTTACCGTTTCCAAGTGCGTGTATACCCAACTAGCATCAGCCTTTTTGGCGTACTGGATCAAATCCCACGCGCACAAGTTTAGGACTGCGGTCTGTGGGAAACAAAAAACAACAACAACCGGAATGGCTACATTCACAGCGTCCTGAACAAACTCGGCCAGGCGAGTCACGGCCACTGTCATTGTGCATAACTCGCGTAAGCTGTTCGTGCACCTTCATTAATTACGATGACTCTATGTAAGCTCTCTCTCTCTCTCTCTCTCTCTCTCTCTCTCTCTCTCTCTCTCTCTCTCTGAGTCCCTCCCTCCCCCCCCCCCCACTACCACCACTGTTGATATTAGAGAGGGTTAGTACACGGGTGGTGGTGGTGGTAGTGGCGCAACCTAACTGTCTACCTACGCTTGTGCGCATGCCTCAAGCGCAACGGAGCCCAAGTCGCACAGCTCACTACCTAAACACCTGCCCCTTCACACAGAAGAGTCACTTGAGAAGGTTCATCCTATGACAAACTTTACAAATCAGTCTTTAGCGGCATCACTGGTCAAGTAGTTGTTATGCTCGTAAAACTGACAACAAAGACGCACTCAGTGGCAGCTGGTTACTTCAGTCAGTTGCACCACTACAGTCCACCATTTTGATTTTGGATGAACTTGATAGGGTTGCATCGTAAAGCTAAAACAGCAATAAAATCAACAAAAGCAACCCACATTACAATCTCATACAAGTATACGATGCTAATCTACAAAGAAAAGTAAAAGTTTAATGTTTACAATTACATAGCAAAATAAAGTCAAATGGTCCCTACAAATTCACTGTGGTGAGAACACAACAGTAGATGAAAAACTTGAGTCATGTGGTAAATAATCTTCGTAACCTCTGACCTAGACCTCTGATCCGCACACAAAATCGCTGACGTCACGAGAGAAAATAGTTCCCTAACCACTACCACTACCTCCCGTGTACTAACCCTCACTATTGTCCCATTATTACTTCTCTTTCAATCTCTGCTCACTGGAGTGTGGATAGCTCAGTGATAGAGCAATTGACTCATGATCAAAATGTCTTGGGTTCAAGTCCCAGCAGGAGCAGTGGGAGAATTTTCTTCTCCAGGGTCAAGATTTTGTGCTGACCCTTATTTCAGTATCTGTTCCGCTCCTGTGTTACCGCAGTAGCGCATAAAAGATCCCAGTCATTCTGCCAAAAGAGCAGGTGGCAGGTTACACTTGCAGTTAAACACATATATTTATATATATGTATACACCCTACGTGGGTGGCGTTTATGACAAGGACATTGTAAACTGGTGCATGGTTGTATGGTGTACACAGAACTTGAGCCAAGGTGGCACCAGCCATGTAACAACCAAAACAGCAATGCAACCACTTTGGTGGATATTCAGAACACGCTGTGTACAGCTCGAAATGAGACGTTCAATAAGTATCTATATAGTAGTTTCAGTACTTTCATTGTTATTCTTAGTTTGCACTGTTGTGTTTGCTTTTCACGTCTTCATTCCTGCTGATTGCTAATTGATAGTAAATAGTAATCGTCTAATGGTAAGTAATCCAGTAACGGTGTAATTGTAATAGGCCAGCTCAGTAGTTTAGATTTAAGAACCAACACTGATACAGTATATCACTGTTAAGTATTATTATTTAAAAGTGTTTAAATCATGTTTATGTTGTACAAAATTATTATATTTGGTGTTTGTAAATTATAAATATTCATGTACACATTCATATAATTTATGCTTAAAAAATGAATAAATATAAACAAGTTTAAAGAAACAAACAGCTCAAGAAGAATTGACACTAAGTCAGTAAGTGACAGTGTGAGTGACACAGTGAATCAAATATTTTGCAAATATAAAATAGCCAAATATATATGTGTGTACACTGTGGTACTGATACTGTAGTGTATAGGTAACTATACTATGTGCATGTGCAAGATAATACATGTAAAGCTCGTCATACTCATATAGTCAAAGGAGCAGAGTTGATGTATTTATTTTGGTACCATGTTGTGTAGTGCTTCAAATGACTTGGTTTCTGTACCTCAGGGGATGGAAGCGCCAGTCCAAGATGGTGGACGAGGGCTACTGGGACTGTTCAGTGTGCACCTATAAAAACTCCCCAGAAGCATACAAGTGCGAGATGTGTGATGTGCGTAAAGGCACGTCAACACGGTGAGTTGAGCGCCATTTCATCTTTCAGTCTTGTGCTGAATTTGTAGAGAGATGCTAGAGAGTATAAAAAAAGAAAAGAAAAAAGGAACCTTCAAATAAATAGTATATTTCTTGTTTCTTCACTCCTGACCCCCCCCCCCCCCCCCCCCCCCACCACCACCCCCCACCACCACACACACAGAGAATTTTTCTTTTCTTTTTCTCAGGGGTTTTGGGGGAAGAATGGGTCCAGTAAAATTTTCAACAGCATGAAGAAACCTCAGCAAGGATTAATTAAGAAACATCAGTGTCTCACTGCAAAACAGCAACAACAAAAAACCAGCTAGCAACATAACTTATTAATTATTACTTGTTATAAATATTAAATTTTAAAACTGGTTGTCTGTCTGTAGCCCCCCCCCCCCCCCTTCCCATTTTTATTGGGGTGGGGGCAGGTTAAGAATAGTTTCAGTTATCAATTGCTCTTCTTTTTTTCTTCTTTTTTAAATTTATAACCATTCTGACACCAATGACAGGCCATTAGCTTGCTCCAAAATAAAATAAACAGTTAAGAAAATCAGGCACTTCTCTTCTAGAACAGTAATTTTAGTAAACATCCATCTCTGTTATCTCGCATTGAAATGCTAATTAGTTGCATTTATTTGTAGGTGTGGGAGTGATGTAGCCACACGCCAACAAGAGTTTGAAATCAGTGCAAAAAAAACAAGGACACAGTCTTTATTGTGATGCATCAATTGCATTAAAACTAAAAGTGATTTAAGGAATTTCAGAATATTTCATGTCGTCACATGTGTGAGATGTGATGCACTTGTAAAGAATACAAATTACAATATTATTTTTGAGATTTTTATGTGTAGTTACACAGTTTACATTTGTGTTGAGCTGGTAAAGCATAGTGTACTTGCTCACACTAGTCAATGAAGTACCACGCTATAGAAATGACCCTAGTAAGATTATTTTCGTGCCTTATTTGGTCATGTGGGTGCAGGAAGCCACGCATCAACCCTCAGCTTGCACAGCAGGTGGCACAGCAGTTTGCCCCTCCACCAACCAAAAAAGAGCGATCAACAACAGAACGCAAGAAGGAGAAACCCCAGAAATCAGGAACATCAAAGCAGGATGGGTCAGAACTTCTTTTTTTCTTTTTTAAAATCTTATGTGGTACATGTTGTGAATGTGATGTATGTGTACAGTTTCTGGTGGAACCCTCATAACTAGACAGTTACCAGTATTTCCGGAGAACTTTGTAAGACATTTTGTCAGCCACACTTTCATAATAAAGTCAGTCAGAAGTGAAGGATAACTGAACCCCTCACTGAAGATCACCTTCTCTTCAGACCACTGTGAATATTTGGCATGTTTTCATCATGCTGTTTTACGCTTAGAAAGATCCTGTTTTTGTCTGTGAGAGAGAGAGAGAGCAAGCCAGCATTGTTGTAAAGGCTGTGGCATTTATGAACATTCTCTGAAGTGAGAAAATGCATTCTGATCTATTTGTAGGTGATATCCTTTCCGATATTGTTCAGTAATGGAAAAGACCGTGTAATTACTTACCATTTTAATTTATGCATACTGTTTACTAATGTCTTTTCTTGGAGGAAACTGTATACTTTCCCATTTATTTATTTCTATTTCTAGAACAGCAAGCATTGCAACAACTCTGATGTATTGTTTGTAAGGTATTTTGTTTTGTTTTTCCCCAGGACCCCAAGGTTAAAAAATGTTGACCGCAGCAAAGCAAAGCAGTTTTCTGTCACGTGCAACAACGTCACAGTCATCATCACAGACTACCCCTACCAGCCCACTCCAGATGTACGATCTTCTGACAGCCACATTTCATCAGACACCTCTGACACAAACTCCTCTACGCACCTGCAGGACTTACAGCTAGACTCCCCAGCAGGGAGCAGCACTGCCATCAACACGTAGACAACACCTTTCACTGTGCTGTTGGCGTGGGATACAGTCACGTGTGTGATGACCTTTTCATCAAGCCATTTTCTGCACTGTGAATATGGCGTTCTTGAGACAGTTTCACCGCTGCATCACTGTGAGGTGTTTGTCAACACGCACACTGAATCTTTCATCAAGGTGTTGGCTGGAGGTATCCCGATGCAGTCACAGACACTGTGAGGCAACCTTTTCATGATGCCATTTGCTGTGTTGTGAACGTGGCATTCTTGAGACAAGTTCACTGCTGCGCCCTTTTGAAGTGTCTGTCAACACGTAAATGGAACCTTTCGCCACAGTATCAGCATGGAGTATTCAGACTGTCACAGACGTGTGTGAGACCAGCTTTTCTTGGTACTGTTTTCTGAGTTGTGCACATAGCGTTCTTGAGACAAGTTCACTGTGCACTGTTACTGAGGTGTTTACAGACGTGCAGACATTCACCATGGTGTTGGCATGGGATTTTCAGACTCAGTCACAGTCGTATGTGAAAAAGTTTGATTTTGTTGCCGTGATGTTGCTTCTTTTTTTTCTCTCTCACCGTGATGCCAGAGTGACTGTCTAAAGGCACGAGTCTTCAGAGTGTTTCACCACAGCACCATAGTGATGCATCAAGCATTTGTCATGGCACCATCCCAGTGTATAGGCATGGTGCTGATCCACTGAACTTCTGAAGATGACAATTGACACGTGTACTCTGCAGTGCTTTGCTGAGACTTCGACAGTGCGTCTGACAACCGCAGGTGAAGGTCAGAGTGGAAGATGCTGAAGTTATGGACTGTGTGTTGGCATAGCATCCCTTATTTCATCCTCACCCTCAGTTGCCATGTCTACACTGTCTGGTTAAGGTGAGGCTACACTGAAGACCTGATGGTGTCGGTCCAGGGTTTCATTGTTTGGAGACTGGGCACTGGAGTGCGCTAGACAGTACTGGAAGCAGAAGCAGCTAAGTAGTGTCTCTGGCTGGGTCCAGGTACAGACATATGTGGGCATCCTCAAAGACCCAAAATTAAAATGATTTTTTGGTAAATCTCCATGATCTGGTAAGTGGTATGAGTGTCAGGTCCATTAACATTCTGGATTTGGGACTTCAGCACCAGCTTTGAAATGTTTTCAGACACTCACTGGGGCCTGTTTATGATGTTTTCAGACACTCACTAGGGCCTGTTAGTGATGTTTTCTGACAGTCGCTAGGGCCTGTTAGTGATGTTTTCAGACACTCACTAGGGCCTGTTTATGATGTTTTCAGACAGTCGCTAGGGCCTGTTAGTGATGTTTTCAGACACTCACTAGGGCCTGTTAGTGATGTTTTCAGACACTCACTGGGGCCTGTTAAGTATTAGCGATGTTTTCAGACACTCTCACTAGGGCCTGTTAGTGATGTTTTCAGACACTCTCACTAGGGCCTGTTAGTGATGTTTTCAGACACTCACTGGGGCCTGTTAGTGATGTTTTCAGACACTCAGTCTCACTTGGGCCTGTTAGTGATGTTTTCAGACACTCTCACTGGGGCCTTTTAATGATGTTTTCAGACACTCTCACTGGGGCCTGTTAGTGATGTTTTCAGACACTCACTGGGGCCTGTTAGTGATGTTTTCAGACACTCACTGGGGCCTGTTAAGTATTAGTGATGTTTTCAGACACTCAGTCTCACTTGGGCCTGTTAGTGATGTTTTCAGACACTCTCACTGGGGCCTGTTAGTGTTAGTGATGTTTTCAGACACTCTCACTAAAGCCTGTTAGTGATGTTTTCAGACACTCTCACTAAAGCCTGTTAGTGATGTTTTCAGACACTCTCACTAAAGCCTGTTAGTGATGTTTTCAGACACTCTCACTAAAGCCTGTTAGTGATGTTTTCAGACACTCTCACTGGGGCCTGTTAGTGTTAGGGATTTGTGCCCAGTGTTCCGTTGCCAGCTTGCAAAGATCAGCCTCAGAAGTTGGCTGGGGGGGGGGGGGGGGGGGGGCCTCAATGGACCTTTAAAGAACTAGCTACCCCAGAAAATGTTTTGTCCAAGAAAGCTGGCCTTTCTCCAGGAGGTAAGATCTGTCAAAATAAAAACCTGAAATCAAGGATTTTGTATTAATTAGTTTAATGCGCCCCTTTGGTATTATTTTCCATTTAAACTCCAGTGTTCAGAAATTGACAAGACTGGTTGTACCTTTAAAGAACTAGCTACCCCAGAAAATGTTTTGTCCAAGAAAGCTGGCCTTTCTCCAGGAGGTAAGATCTGTCAAAATAAAAACCTGAAATCAAGGATTTTGTATTAATTAGTTTAATGCACCCCTTTGGTATTATTTTCCATTTAAACTCCAGTGTTCAGAAATTGACAAGACTGGTTGTACTTGTAGTCAGCACTGTCACTGTGTCAGGTTTCACAGCTGGCCTTGTGATTCTGAACAGTGAAGTTGTTTTTCAGGCTACGTTAGCACACGGTACACATTTGTGTCCAATATTATTTATTAAACAGGCAGTGGGTGGAACGTGTGTGAGGAGGGACATTAAACATTGTGTGCAGCTGGTCCCATTATCCTTCACTTGTAAACAAAACTAGCTGATAACAAAAATCTGAAACAAGAATGACTGTTACAGTGTTAGTGTTAGCGTTCAAAAACAAGATCCAAACACATAAAAGGTTCAAAAGAACGCTTCTTTATTAGGACACAAATGCACAATCAGCAAATTTTCGGGGTAATCATCACATTACATCTATTACTATTAGTATTACACATCATTGTCAATGTCATGCCAACATTTTTCCAAGCTCAACCAAAAAAGATAAATTATTTTGTTTCTCATCTCATTTTTCATCATTTTTAACCATTTAACTGTTGTGTCGTTTTGTAGCTTGACAAAGGGGATTCCCCCTGAAAATTTGCAGATTCTATCATCTATGTTTGTGTCCCAGTAAATAAGTGTTCTTTTGAACTTTTTAATAGTTTGTGTTTGGAGCATTTAAAGCAAAATTCCTGGTTTAAAATAAACATTTATATTTAGACCTGCTCTGCCTGTTGGGTGCAGCTTATTTCGAGAAAGCTAGTCAGTACCTTTAAAGGGTAAGTACTGCCATTTAACCTTGCTTTCCCGCCATAGGACCCAACAGCACATTTCCCCGTGAAAACCATTTTACCCAGTACCAGACCTGAAGTTATGCGTGTGTGAGAGTTTTTGTCTGTTTCACCTTTTGCAAGTGGTTATTCTTATCAGTGACAATTTCTTTGTGTGTTGACTGCAGTAATATTAGTATAATAGTAACATAGCTTTTCACTGTTGGCTGTAGTTAGTGTTACCCTTGGGGTGGTTCAGTTGAAATAATGACTCAAGCAAATGTGAAGTGTTTGGTTTATTGGTTCCTCTGACTTGTAAATCAGTGAGTAGCTGAGTGTGAACCAGTTTACTACTTGATTATTGATATCATTCTTAACCTTAGTTTCATGCTTGATTGAGGCTTTTTTCGTTGTTGTGTTTTTCAGGGGAGTTAAGGACAAAGAAGTGGCAATGATCTCTTATCACGGGACGTTACCCTGCAGATAAAGTTGCCTTGTCTTCTTTGTTGCGCTTTAATGATTTAAAGTGTCAATGATGAAGTTGTGATTCTGTGATGGTTGTATGTCTGACAAATCCTGCTCCAAATCCAAGACCATTTTGATTTCAGTAATTTGGATGTGTAATCTTTTTAATGTTCTAGTAATGTACTAGTGAGACACAGTGTGAGGTTTGGGTGGGTGGGGTAAAAATATTATCAGGTGCAAGTGATGTGTGATTAATTAGAGTACTGCCATAACTGTGTGTCGCAGCATTAAATGAAATGTTAAGATATTTTTTATGGTGGTAGGAGTAGTACCATGTTGAAGAACATTGCAGCTGTAGACTTGTCATTGATAATTGTTTGATAACTCATGATTGATAATTGTTTGCATGCCATAACCAGGCCAGTAGTTCAAATGATTGATGTTTATTGTTACACTTGGTAATGATGTTTATTGTTACATTTGGTAAGTTATGATGAACCATGTCTTGTCACCATGTCGTGGAATTTTCTTCATTTCAGGTCATGTATTAAATTATGTGAAATTAATTTAGAACAGACTGCTATCATTTTTTATTTTTTATCAATATGAATGTTAATAATAATATGCATACTGGTAATATTTTAGAGTTTTGGTTTGTTTGGGTATATAATCTAAGTCATGATTAATATTTTTCATGCCTTTCTTTCCATCTTGTCTGGAATGGTTTGGATTGTGTGTGTGTGTGGATGGGTGGGGGGGGGGGGACTCAGGGTAGTCTTTTAGAAACATGAGACTTGGGGCTGTCTTTAAAACTGTGTTCAGCCTTGAATCTGACAGTGACACTAAGTGAAACAGTCACACCATTTTTCAAGTTTTTTGGGTGTGTTTTTTAATACATGTATGGTGTGTGATCTATTCTAATCAAGGTGAAAATATCTAATTGAATGATGTTTCAATGAATGATTATGATGAAGAATGTTACTTGATAGATCAGGATGGTTTTCAAGAGGCTCCTCTCTCTCTCTCTCTCTCTCTCTCTCTCTCTCTCTCTCTCTCTCTCTCTCTTCTCTCTCTCTCTCGATGTCAGCTAGAATTTTTTTTATGTTTTCTCTCTCTCTCTCTCTCTCTCTCTCTCTCTCTGTTATGTGGGCTCTTCTCTCCAGAGCTTAAATCTTTATCCCTGCAAATTCTAATACTCTCTCTCTCTCTCTCTCTCTCTCTCTCTCTCTCTCTCTCCCTCCCCCCCTCCCCCTCTCTCACCCTGTCTCTCTCTCTTCCCACCTCACCCCCACACACTTTCCTTCCCTGGCTCCCCCACTTTTCCAATTACCAGAAACTTCAACAGTAATTGTCGTTTTTTCGGATTTCACTTCAATTTGCAATAAAGTTGCCCGTCTTTCTTGACCTGCTCAGTCCTACATTGTAGCTGCGATACAGATTGAAGTTTTATTCACAGGGTTGATTGCTCGGCCTTGGGAGGTGTGAGAGACTGGCAGTCACTTGCACCAGTTGAATCCCTTGTTTCTGCACCTACACTCCATTTCCTTCAAGTTCAAGCACCTTTTCCTGTTAGACTTGTCACTTGACTGTTAATGCCAAACAAAGGTTTGCGGTGAAATGAAGCTCTGGTCTTGGTGTGAATATTGACTGAGAATGAGATGCAAATGAAAACAGTATCCAAAAAATGGGTGATAGTGATAGAGACTGCCAAGCACTACTAAACACTAATTTAGTAATTACCAAGTGATAGTGACTGCCTAGCACTACTAAACACTAATTTAGTAATTACCACTACTATTATATCTACCACTAGATCACTGCAGCTGGGAAATTGCTTGATTTTAATATTTTTTTCTTTAATACTGCTATAAATCGATCTGTCAATCAGTGGTGATGCGGATGGTGATATTTACTGATTTCCAGTTTGAGGGGTTGTTCTTTCTCTTTGTTGGGGTACAAGAGAGCTCAACAAACTTCATCTGTTCAGAAGTGAATAAACACTGAGACTGTAAGAGCTGGGAGTTCACAGAAGGATTTGCTTTTTTACCTTATTATTTTCCTCTCTCTCTCTCTCTCTCTCTCTCTCTCTCTCTCTCTTTTCTGTTGTGACTTGTTTGATTTCCTGCCTTCAGTTAATATTTCTGTTGTTTTTTGTGGTTAGTTTTTCATGATGAGTGTGGATCTAATTCTAAAGCAAAAAAAATTTCATTTGTGCTTCAATGTATGTCTGATTTTTTTTTGATTTTTTTTCCCCCACTCATTATGTGAGCATGTCACATGTGTGTATGTGTTTAACAGGAACACATTTGATAAGAAAATATGTCAAAGAGGCTGTAACCTTCCATTTATAAACCTTTACTTTGTGAAAAGTTTTATGTCTTATTTCTGGATTCATAATAATTGTCATGCATGTTTACAGACTAAGTGTTCCTTTGTGTTCATGCATAACTCACTTGTACTGTTGTAGCATGCTGAAGAAAAATTAAAATGCAGTGGAACCTTCCTAGTCTGAAGAAAAACTCCCTGAAGGTGAAATGGTGTTTGAAACAAGTGATTCAGTAGCAAATTCCCCCCTGTGCAGTCTTTGTGTTTTCAGTCTTTGAGACCAACTGCAGCCAAGAAGAAATAGTTCTGATAATTTCCCAGCTGCTTCATCTTAAAGGGAACTGGAAACAAATGAGAATCATGGTTCAGGAGCTGTGTGAGAGTCAAGGTGGACGTCCTGGACTGTCCGTCCTAACGAGCCTTCTGGTTTCCGTGGACGTAAAGATTTATTGCACCGTGCTTCGGCATTGGTCACAACTTGTCCCTAATATGTCAACTGACATCTGAGGACATAAAGCATCACTTCATCAACAAATGAGCTTAGATGACCCTGTGTGGTTGACAGGCCATCAGAATGCATTCACTATACAGGCGATCAAAATCCATTCACTATACAGGCGATCAAAATCCATTCATTCATATATATGTACAGGCCATTAAAATCCAGTCACTAGCTAACTAGCAAAATGGCAGCACTCACACTTTTCACAGCCATGTTTTCCCCACTTTCAAGAATTAATTTTTACACTAGACTAGGTCTGCCCTGATGGTATTTTCCATTCCATTCCTATGCATAGCGCCCATCACACTGGTTTGCTCAGGGCCCAGTTCAAAGGCGTCCTGACAAATGTTCTGTACATGAGTGATTCATAATTCCCTCCTGTGCACGGCCCTTGTGTATAGGACTCTTTTTCAGAGGTCCTGTCAAGAAGAGGTAGGTTTGATTTTTTTATTTTATTTTATTTTATTTTATGATTATTGTATTGCAGCTGAATTACTTGTTGACAAATATTGAAGTTGAATCAGTGTGGACAGTGTTGTCGATCTTGTTCACTTTTGTTGAGAGTACTTTAGAACGTGCATTGATATGACCTGTCACATCTATGGGAACTGATAACAGTCATGTTAATACTTTAGGACTTGAAGTTCTCTCTCTCTCTCTCTCTCTCTCTCTCTCTCTCTCTCTCTCTCTCTCTCTCTCTGTACACAAAGGAGGCTTAACAGGTGGAAAGTATATATATTCTAACTTCTTCCTCAGAAAAACTTGAATCACCAGATCTGAAGTATAAGTTAAGTGCCAAAATGATACTTCGTTTTTATCAAATTTTACTTCTCCCTCTGTGTGTGAATGTGTGTGTTAAAAATGATTAAACTGACTTGTGCAGAAATGACTAGAAAAACCTTGATGTGATTGAAAAAACCTGCAGAAAGCGCACACCACTTCAAACCTTTGAATTTCTTTGTGAATAACCACCACCCACCGTCAGGGGGCCCCAAGTCCTCCGTAGACCCCCGTTCATTTTAATTCTTCTGATGCTGGAACTGAGTGTCTGCATAATGCCTGGGCACACCACATGCCACGCAACAGCCTTTTCAGTGTTGAAATAGGATTGATAGGCGTATAAACCACACCTCATACTTCGTGAATAGTGCAACCGACCCTCCCACTGTGTGAAAACGAAAACTTTTTATACTCAGTGTATACCTGATTTCAGTTCTTTTCTTCTTTTTCCTTTAAAAAAAAATAAAAATAATAATATTGTAATTGTTCTCTCAGTTTCTGGAACCCTTTCTCCTGGGGTCAGCAAAACCATAGATGCAGCCTTGACGTCACTTGTGGTTTTAGTCTGTAAAAGTGTTATCCGTAACACTGGATGTAGATGAAGTATACTGTGTTCATCTCACAACTGCTGTAATGATCGTCCAAGTTTCGTATTATTCTTAATTCACAGTCACACACACACACACACAAAACCCGAGTCTGAGAAAATAAATCGTGATTCCCAGTGGCCGTTTCTTTTATTGGTTGCAACGAAATTTTGGTCTGGCTTTTCATATAGAGCCATGTGAGTACTGGATCAACTTTGTCACTTTCTTAATCACGGAATCGTGACGTTTAGAGCTGGTTTTCTTTGTTTTCCCTACAGGTATGATATTTTGGGGGGAACGAGTGTGATAATTATTTTCTGGGTGTTTAGTTGCGTTTTTCCTGCTTATTTGTTCGAAGTATTGGTGTGAATGCTCTGCTTGCTTGTCTTAGGGTACCGGCTTGCCCTAGCCTTACACAATGTGCAGTTTTCTTTTAACAACGGCAATACGAACAGACTATTTCTTTGAACAGTTTTGTTTGATATCTGTATTGACTGCATGTATTGTTTGTTTTGTTTCATATTTATGTTTGGACGGATTTTAGGGTTTACAAATCAGACGTGAGATGTGAAGAGTTTTGAAATGTGTATTTTACAAGTTTATGAGTGAGTTTGATAGTCCTGAGGTGAATGCGGTTTACAGGAAGACGTTAAATTGCTTGCTTGCTTGTTTGGCTTTTTTGAAGAGAATACATTTACTTGTATTTTGGCTGCAGTTCGAAGTCAAAATGTCTTTTGTACTAGAATATTTGCAGAAGGGGGATACAAACGTTTTGTACTAGAATATTTGCAGAAGGGGGATACAAACGTTTTGTACTAGAATATTTGCAGAAGGGGGATACAAACGTTTTGTACTAGAATATTTGCAGAAGGGGAATACAAACGTTTTGTACTAGAATATTTGCAGAAGGGGGATACAAACGTTTTGTACTAAAACTATTTGCAGAAGGGGGATACAAACGTTTTGTACTAGACTATTTGCAGAAGGGGGATACAAACGTTTTGTAATAGACTATTTGAAAGGGGAATACAAACGTTTTGTGCTAGAATATTTGCAGAAGGGGGATACAAACGTTTTGTACTAGACTATTTGCAGAAGGGGGATACAAACGTTTTGTACTAGAATATTTGCAGAAGGGGGATACAAACGTTTTGTACTAGAATATTTGCAGAAGGGGGATACAAACGTTTTGTACTAGAATATTTGCAGAAGGGGGATACAAACGTTTTGTAATAGACTATTTTCAGAAGGGGGATACAAACGTTTTGTGCTAGAATATTTGCAGATGGGAATACAATCGCTCGCCAAGTTTGACTCCTTTGCCTGTGACCAGGCTCACAGTCCACCAAAGTGCTGCCTACACACCACCACGGGCAGTCCACGGGGAGCTCGGGGTAGGTTCACTTCCCCTGGGGTGGACTGTGAACTTGGTCACAAGCGAAGGAATCAAACTGGGAGCGCTGTATCTCCCAGCTTAGTTCTGCCAGAGACAAGATCTGCTGTCCCCGAGCCTGTTCACCAACAGAGAGCTTCGCGGTCGCTACCAGAGAATATCTAGCGTCCCTGGGTCTGTTCACTCACACAGAGCTGCTCGACTTCTGTCTCCCAGCTTAGTTCCACCGGGGAATATCTATTGTCTCTGGGTCTATTCGCCCACAGAGATGGGTCTATCCACCCACAGAGAGCTACTCGACCTCTATCTTCTAGCTTTATGCTTAGTTCCCCCAGAAACAGAAGATCTGCTGTCACTAGGTCTGTCCGCCCAACAGATAACGACTCGACCTCTATCTTCCAGCTTAGTTTTAGCAGAGGCAGAAGAATGACTGTCACTGGGTCTATTCGCTCACAGAGAACTACTCGATCTCCCCAGCTTAGTTCCGCCAGAGACAGAAGATCCGGCGTCTCTGGGTCTGTCCACCCACAGAAAACAACTCGACCCCTCGGAAAGGACATGCAGGCGTGGCGAGTTTGCCTTGTGCAGGGTGCCTCCGAATGACGCGCGTTGTCTGTGTAGTAGCACCGCCAGCGTGATAACGGGCCCAGCCGGGCGTGAAATGCTGTACTTCAAGTTGGTATCGTGCAGTGGTGGTGTGCGAGCGTTGACGATGTACTTTGAATGCGCTCATGTACGTGATTTACTTCGTTATCCTCCTACGTGTCTCACGGCGACGCAGTAAAATCGTGTAAATGGGAGTCCCAGGTGAGTCTGGGAGTTCCTCTCACTGTGATATGCATGCGTGGAAAATGTCCTGCTTGGAGTGTGTCGCGCAGTGACGTAATGATGGTGACGCGGCGTGCTGTGAACTGGAATCTTGCACTGTTCTGCGACCCCGCGGCCTGACGGTCAGTCCACTGGCGGTGGAGATGCTGCCTTTTTGTGGAGGAGTGTTATTGGGCTGCTTTGGGGGAGTGTTGCCTGCTTTTGGGGAGTGTTATTGGGCTGCTTTTGGGGAGTGTTGGCTGCTTTTGGGGGGAGTGTTATTGGGCTGCTTTTGGGGAGTGTTGGCTGTTTTTGGGGGAGTGTTATTTGGCTGCTTTTGGGGAGATTTGGCTGCTTTTTGGGGGAAGAGTTATGCGGCTGCTTTTGGGGAAGTGTTGTTGCGCACTGGTGTCCATGCATGCCGAAGTGTTTAAATGTGTCACGCAGTAACGTAATAATGCGGGGCTTGAAATGTGTGTGTTGGCGGGGGGGTCTTGTAACAAGGATGCTTCTGTATGAGCTCCAGATGCTTATTTCCGGGGAACGTGCCCGGCGCGTTGATGTGTTTGCATGGAATATGGTTGAATGCGGCACACAGTAACGTACTGATGGTAACGTAACATAACTTGAAGCTGGATACTTCCGTGTGTGAGACACACGGCGACGAGATGGGCTTGCGACAAGGATGGCTTTGGACGAGGTCCACATGCTGCTTTCTGGGAACGTGTCCAGCGCCATGAAGGGCTTGCATGGGGAACGCTTTGCTTTCACTGTGGCGTGGCGCGGCGCAGTAGGTTGGTAGCGCAAGTGTGGCGAGCTTGAAACTGGGTGCAAGTTTTGTGTAATAATGGTGGTTTTAGATGAGCGTGAGGCGCAGCTTTTCTCAAGTGTCATCACGCTAGCAGTGATGTGCGTGCATGTTCCAAAATGTTTGAATGTGTTTCACAGTAACGTAATAATGGTGACCATACTTCCCGTGTGTGCAATGCATCGCATACGGCGACGTTACCAAGTTGAAATCATCATGGCGAGCTTGAGATGCTTTTTGTGTGTGTGTGTATGTGTCGTACTTGTGCTAATGTAGTAATGGCAGTGGTTTGCCCAATCTTCTTCTTTTTTGGGGGCTTTTTGTTTTTTTAACCTGTTCATCGTTTTTATCCCGAGTGAATGACTATTGGATGGATAGGTGGGGCTTGTGTGCGAAATTTTGTGGAGTTTGCCATAACTATTTTACACAAATGTAAAATAAAAACGACATTTTATAAACACGTGAAGCTGTTCAGTTACTCTGTGTGCGCGTGTGCGTGCGATTGGAGGGTGCTTGAGTGCGAATTGTTTGGAATTCAAGATGGTATCAATACGCTCGGAAAAGCCCATATGCGCTCCACCCCGTCTCTCGGAAGTTTCCCCAACTGCCCAGTAAAACGGTTCCAACGTTCGTCTGACTGACGATGGCCCTCTCTCGTCCTTTGAAGGAAGATCGTCTAGCGCTTTCTCTTTCCACGCCTCTCTAATATTTTGAGTCTGTTACAGAGCAAAAACGCGTGTAAAATGGTACCCACTTCCCAATTACAACTAATTATTTTTTAAACCGTCCATGCTGTCTGAAGTCAACCACGGACCTCACCTGTGGTCTGTTGGAATCCTCCCAGTCATTGTGCTACAGGCCTTTCAAGAGAGAATTAATGCGTAGATAAACCTGTTCTGTAGTGTCCTGGACAGCAAGCACGTACTTCACGACAGCGGGAGCACTTCAGCAATTCCCACCGTAATGCAAGTGATGTCGAGTAGCGAGGCTGGGGGTAGCGGCCTCGCCCACTGCCTCGCGCCCTTTACAGCCCTCACTTCCAATAGCTCAGCAGACGGGACCCAATTTATGATTGTTTTTATCGTACAGCTATGCCGTGTATGAAGACAATGCACTCTTCTGACAGCATCGGTATTTTTCGGCGCGGTGTGGGGGCGCTGTGGTGGTCGTTTGGCTATTTCGTTAAGATTCCACCGGCGTCAAGTTTTTGCCGAAGAGTCGGTAAGATTCGAGCTACATGATTACTTTATTATCTCATTAGATAAATTTATGCCTAAGCCATACCACATCACGGTAAACAATATCACATTTTATTATTAAAAATCAAAGAACGACTGTCGTAAACTCGCGTAATATAAAATCAAACATTAAGGGACTTAATTATCGCTCGAAAGACGTCACACGAACAACCACAAAAACCTGAGTCACCGACGGTAACTCACCTGGCATGCGAGTAAATACAATGTACGTAAATTCCACCAGAGGTACATATGAGGTGTACGTAATGTAAAAGCTACATATTAAACAATTGTAGTTCACATTGTTGCTATATATAGATATACGACTAGATAAATGAACACACTCGCAAGTGCACATACACGTGCACACACACACACACGTGCTCATACACACACACACACATACAAGTACACACACACACGTGCTCATACACATACACACACACACACAAGTACACACACACACACGTGCTCATACACATACACACACATACAAGTACACACACACACGTGCTCATACACATACACACACACACACATACAAGTACACACACATATACACACACACACACGTGCTCATACACACACACACACACACACACACACACCTGCACCCTCATCTCCTGAGATAGTAAGTAAGTAAACATGGTGCTTAACGTCCACAGAAACCATAAGGCTTATTAGGGACGGGCATCTCCTGAGATCTCAGTCCCCACCAGTTTGTAGGCCTACCTGTCCGGAGACAACTCGATGTTAACTTGTGACGTCAGTGTGCAATGACTTCCGGATCCCTACAAAGCTGGACAAGCCGATGACGAATCAAGAACGCAGAAGACAGCCAAATAAATTTCCTGAGGGAAGTAAAGATCCACTGCAGTGTTGAGGCGGCGTTTTCTCCCTCTAATAACGTGGTAATTACAGTCTATTGGCCTCTGTAGCGCCGAGTCTGCATGCATATTCTTTGTCAAACAGGAGGGAGACAAAAGCGGGGTTTGAGTTTGAAGTAATTCTCTCTCTCTCTCTCTCTCTCTCTCTCTCTCTCTCTCTCTCTCTCTCTCTCTCTCTCTCTCTCTCTCTCTCTCTCTCTCTCTCTCTCTCTCTCTCTCTCTCTCTCTCTCTCTCTCTCTCTCTCAAAAGCGGCAAGACGTTGCCTCTTTAACCACCTAAGCCGGTGTGCGTGTACTTTACTGTGCACCAATATTGATATGGGGGAGAACAGAGAGAGAGAGGGGGACGGGGGGGGGGGGGGGGTTGGAGGCAATAAATATCTTGATCAGTCGTGACAAGCAAATCCCCCCATCAAAGCAAAAGGCGGTGGGATTGACACAAAAGACGTACGGTAGTCAACAGGACTCTCAACTGTGTCGGCAAAGTTCTCAACTCCCTCAGGTCCGAAGTCGGCTGCACCCCGTGCATGTTTGACCGGTTTCCGGGGTTCGGGACTGCTTCGTTTCTTTCTCACTCTGAGGAACTGCATTTGGATGCTGTATCTTGGAAAACCAGTCTCTGTGCAATGTTGAACGTAGTCACTGAAGGCTGGGCGTTGGAACAGCCGTGTGTGGGTGTGTAATTACATGTATGTGTGTGTGGGGGGGGGGGGTGTGTGTGTGAGGGGTGTGGGGGGGGGTGCCAGAGTGTGTGCGTGTGTTGTAAGGCTTGTGTGTGTGCCAGAGTGTGTGCGTGTGTTGTAAGGCACTTGTGTGTGTGCCAGAGTAGTGTGTGCGTGTGTTGTAAGGCACTTGTGTGTGTGCCAGAGTGTGTGCGTGTGTTGTAAGGCACTTGTCTTACACACACACACACACACACACACACACACACACACACACACACACACAAACTTCGCCCTCCCTCTGCATCAGCACTGGCGAGAATCAACACCCGCCTCAGTGCTTAACATCTGCCTTTGCCAGCTCGGTTGAAGCTAACTACAACTATCCTTTGCCAACCGCCTCTTCCTTTAACCGGCGTCACGTTATTCCCCATAGCACCATTCGTCAGCTCCTTGACATCGACAGCTCGCAGCGTCAGCGGCGGGCGAGGAAGCCACAGTGACCGATTCCGTCACAAGAGCAGTCATGCAGATGGATCATTGTGGCTTGGTCCATGGAGAAATCAGCGGAAGGAACTGTTTGATCCCTGGGACGTAAATTAAAACACAAGCTGTGAGTATCGAGCGCCGTGGTCTGTAACACCGCTTGCTGCTGCCAAAATGAGTTGTAGGCATCAAAGCAGGTTGTAGAGCTGAGCGCTAGTCACTAAACTCAATTAATTAGAAGGCGTGCTGTCTGCGTGAACTCACAGGAAGGGAAATAATCCACATCACAGGAAGGGAAATAATCCCTATTTTGCAGAGCCCCCTCCCTCCGAGCGGTATCGTGTGGTAATCTAGTGTAGATAGTTCAGGAGCTGTGTGAGAGTCGAGGTGGCCGTCCTGGGCTGTCCGTCCTAACGAGCCTTTTGGTTTCCGTGGACGTAAAGCTATACTGAACCATGCTTCGGCATTGGTCTCAGCTTGTCCCTAATATGTCAACTAACATCTGAGGATATTAAGCAACACTATCTACCCGTAATCTTGTGTCTAACAGAATACAAGGTCAACGTTGCGGGTGTCAAATGTTCATTAAATCATTTGAAAGTGTACGTTTTCAAGAGTCAAGAAGGACTCATTATCTCCTTCACACAGATTTCAAATGTGTTATAAACATATAATGTCACCACACACACACACTCAAATCACGTACAATTGCAATACATTACTGTGGAAAGAAACAGGAAGAGAGACAGACACACACACAGAGTGTGTGATGAGTCAATGCACACTGTGTGTCAGTTCAAATTCCAGTGTGTGTGTCTGTCTGTCTGTCTGTGTGTGATACGGTTTCAAGGTTTTATTGAGCTTTTGGCCCCTGGGGGCTAGAAAGCAAAGTTACATTCGCACACGACATTCCTTATGAACAAGGGAGAGGGAGGGAGTGTCACTTCGAGTTCCAGTCAGTGTGTGTGTGTGTGTGTGTGTGTGAGTGTGAGTGTGTGCGCGCGCGCGCATTTGAGTGTGTGTGTGCGCGCGCGCGCATTTGAGTGTGTGCGCGCGTGTGCGTGTGTGTGTGTGTTTATGCGTGTCTGTGTCTGTGTGTGAGTGAGCGATATCGCAGTTAAGTCGAAGCAAATAATGAAAACTCCAGAAACAGGAAGAGAATCAACACCTGGGTGACATAAACAAGGCAATCCTGCGACACAATGCTTCACTCCAATCGTAAAATTACAACGAAAGCCAATGCGTGTCAAGTCATTCAACCTAGGGCTGTAATTCAGCCATACTACATAAGCCAGTTTTCCGGGTATCTCTTCCGGCCAAAGTCGACCTTTCTAATTTAACTGACTGAGACTGAACAGTGTGACAACAACAACAAAAATGACATCAGAGCATTTCTTACTACATTGTCCCCTTTATAATAGTATTAGAAATAAAACCATTAATAAACTAGATGAGAATGAAAGAAATATCAATACCCTTCTGTTTGGAAACGACCAGCTACATTCAGAAACTAATAAGAAAATATTTGCTATAGTCCACGACTTTTTGCGCCAAACCGACCGCTTGTAAATCTGTAAAAGTCTGCCAAAATTTGTTTATGATACAAGCGAAGAAGTACACGTTTTAATCCTCTCCTCCCTCTCTCAGATCAATAATTATGACAACATCACTAGACCATTCGGTTAGTTATTTGCTTTTTTAACCCCCACCCCTCCTCCCGTTTTGTTGTTATTGTTTTGCTTTTTGTTTTGTTTGCTTGTTTGTTTTTGTTGTCATTTTGGTCTTTGTTGGTTTTGTTGCCTCTGACGTTTTGACAACAATTTGCCATCTTGCCATCGTAAATGTCTGTGTGATTATCATTTTATCTATAGGTAACACTCAAATAAGCATATTGCTTTTGTGTTTCCTGTACTTATTTGTTGAGCTTATGATTACGATGAATGAATTTTAAAAAATGTTTAAACCAACAACAAAATGACGGCGGGATGAACCAGAAAATAATGAGGCTTTAGGGTGTTTTTTTTGTTTTGTTTTTTGTTTTTTAGGGGGGAAGGGGGCCGGGGTGGGGGGGTGGGGTGGGGGGGAGGGGTACTGTCTTTTCTTCTTTCAAGCCGAGAAGAGCCAAAGTGTGCTGCTTCTGGCAGTGTTTGCTTCACGCGAGACGTCAGTCTTCAGGAAATCTGACGAAAAGCCCCACGTCTTGTCGCTCAGGCCAGTCGGCTAATGCGTGAAGACGGATAATGGTTTAGACGTCTAAACTCGGATAGCCCATCGGTTCGTTACTCTGGTGTTGCGTGGAGTGTGTCAGTGAATATTATATGGTGCCTGTAAAGTATTTACTACACTCCAAGCAGTCAGGGGCAATAACAAGCAACTTTGCAAGCCTCGATTGCAGGCAATTCATTCGATGATACTCCGGCTTCGTGAGAAGGAAGTAAAGTCAGTTGTTGCTGAGAAATATTCAAGTTACAATTGAACATCGACTCCAATAACTGTATATGGCGTGCCGGCTAGGGCAGTAATAATCCAGTTTTCTCTGCCAAACGGCTCTCCACCAATCGATCGCGGTGTAACAGTCACGTGCGGAATCGGCTCTCCACCAATCAGTCACGATGTGAGTCACATGCAGAATCGGCTCTCAAGCAATCAGTCACGGCGAGCGTAAGAGTCACATGTGGAATCGGCTCTCTACCAATCAGTCACGGCGTGACAGTCATGTGCTGAATCAGTTCTCCACCAATCAGTCACGGCGTGACAGTCACGTGCGGAATCGGCTCTGCAATCAGTCACTGTGTGACAGTGAGGTGCGAAATACCCAACTTTTTGAACGCCCTTCCCCAGCTACCAGATGACTGCATGACTCTTCTCGGCAACATCACAAACTAGCGACGAATAGAATGAGTGTGCGTCAACTCACAGGCTGACTCAGTGTTAAGCTGTCGCCCTCTCACTGCTCAAAAGAAACGTTCGAACGAAGCCGCTGACCAATATTCTAATACCGTCCTTTGGCCCCAAAGAAATGATAACATTCCAATGCCGTCTTAGTAATAACATTCCAATGGCTCCCTTTCTGACAAAGGTGATGGATCTGTATTCCAATGCCGCCCTTTCTGACAAAGTGATGAGCATGTATTCTAATGCCGCCCTTTCTGACAAAGGTCATGAATCTGTATTCCAATGCCGCCCTTTCTGACAAAGTGATGAATCTGTATTCCAATGCCGCCCTTTCTGACAAAGGTGATGAATACGTATTCCAGTGTCGCCCTTTCTGACAAAGTGATGAATATGTATTTCAATGCCGCCCTTTCTGACAAAGTGACGAACAGGTATTCCAATGTCGCCCTTTCTGACAAAGTGACGAATATGTATTCCAATGCCGCCCTTTGTGACAAAGGTGATGAATCTATATTCCAATGCAGCCTTTTCAAAAAGGCGATTCCAATCCCACGCTTTCCACACACAAACACAAAGCAGTACATATTCCTGTCAAACGAATTGCGAAGAGCATGCCAGTAGCCTAGACCATCCTTTCGACAGAAGCGGTGAATCTGCTAATGAAGCCCCGTTGAAGAAAGCGATGAATATTCCAATGCCTTTGTTTGGGGCGTGCCTCAGATGCCTCCTGGACAGGGACAGACGGGAAAAGAATGGGCAACGTCGCGGGCAGGATGACGTGTTTCCGGAGCAACTGTAGTGCACAGTCCTTGTGGGTTTTGGTACATGTTTGTCAAACAGTGAATGATTCACTTGATATTCGACCTACTTGGGACGTGATTCACTGTCTTACGTTATCAGGACCCCCAAGTATCTTTTTTTAGTTGTAAAAAAAAAAGAATTGTAAATATTGAGAAGTGCTAATTACTAACTGTTTTGGCTTGTTTGTGTTTGCAGTTGACTGTGTTGTGCGTAGAACTGTGAAGCCAGATTACTTGTGTTCCTTCGAATTCCAGTTCCTCAGAGTGAGTGCAGCTACGTCGGTTCGCTCTTTACCACTGGAGAGCAGCAAAGGGTCCGTTCGTGACGTAATTGACACTCTTGCCACACCTGCCACCCTCATTTATATCGTGTCACAGACATAGACTGTTGGCGCAAAAATGACTTGCGGCTCTGCCCCTCACAATTCACCGATGAAACAATAATACGGCTTACACCCATGTCTGTCTTAATGCAGAAACATTCTGGTGGTGACAGTGTGCCGTTAAGTAAACACCAAGAGCGAATAAATGCGGTTTATTAGTGGATAAGTGAGTAATAAAAGCCAATGCATCATCCTTCAACAAGTGTGTGAGACACGCTGCAAAGAGGCAGGGTTAGGAAAAACCAAGATGAGAAGAAAAAAACTTCACAAGTAAATCAATGCACAAAACTTTATTAATGAAACCTCCATTCTGTTATTGTTAACAATCAAGACCAATTTCAACAATGAAAATGAAGTTCTCATTTATTTACAGTGATACCTCAAACATACACATGTACACATCCATCAACACAGATACACATATGTATACGAATATTTAAAATCAGACTGCCATATTCTTATTCCCTGGGTAAAACTATCAGTTATACATAAGTATGACCTTCTGGGTGACAGCTACCAGTACATAATAATTATACGACCTGGGTAACAGTTATCAGTATATATAATTATGACCTGGACGACAGCTATCAGTATATTTATATAATTATGACCTGGATGACAGCTATCAGTATAATGATATAATTATAACCTGGATGACAGCTATGAGTATATATACCTATGACTTTCTGTATGACAGCTATTAGTATACGTGGGTCACTTGCAATGACCTTTCTATTACAATATGACCAACAAGCGGTGGAAAAACCCACACATCAGTCTAAGCAAACCTGTCACAGCTTGACTTCTACTAAAGACGACGCTCCTTACGTTTTTGCCAGAATCGATTTGTGTCAGACGTGGCCTGCCTTTTTATGGTGCTGGTTTGTCTTGTGTGCCTTTCCACGCTCTGCCTTCTCCCTTTTGTCGATCCCAACACATGTTTTACAAGACTTGTCCTGTGCAAAACTTTAACACGCTTGCCCAAACATGTAGGCCAGCAAGGGGTGTGGTGCACTGATCTACAGGTAAACAGACTTCAGCCGAAGTGACCTGTGGAGGTGGGCCTTATCAGGGTCGAGTGGGGTTAATGAATTTAATTAAGCCGCAGTGACTCTGCTCGCCTCGGGCTGGGGTATGCCGGAAGAGCTGGTGGAGCTGTGACAGCAGTGGCTGGAGCACTGAGCCACTGTGCTGTGCGTGTCACCTGCTGTCCTGCTGCTGCTTCCGCTCCACCTCCTGTTGGTGGTACATGGAGTTCAGTTCAAGACGGTATCTGTGCACTCAGGAAAGCCCATAATCATGTCGTCCACCCCGCCTCTCAGATGTTTGCCCAATGTTGCAATGCGAGTGATTATCACACATTTGAGCTCAAACCAGCCACTGATCGTATGCTTGCCACAATTATATCACACATTTTAGCTCAAACCAGCCATTGATCGTATGCTTGCCACAATTAGATCACACATTTTAGCTCAAACCAGCCACTGATCGTGCGTGGCCTTCACACTGACCGTATGCTTGTCATAATTATGTGTCATATTAAACAAGAATAAACAAGATAGCACTGGACCATTCAAATTCTGTCCGAAACCAGCCATTATTCAATGAGGCTCAGCTCATCGCATGTTTGCCGGCTGTACATAAAATTAACCTCTTTGTCAAGTCTACTGAATGCATGCACTATGCAGATAAGTTGTACTTCTATCTTTGAAATCATTATGATGTGGATTAGATGTCTGTCTGTTGTTTTAAAAAGGCAACACCAGCAGAAAATGTGCACACTCTTTTGTTGTGCATGATTAAAAAGCAGTCTTAACCCCTGGTGTGTTCTGATCTTCTATATTTTAACTGCTGTTTTCAGTCACGTGCGTGCGTGCGTGCGTGCGTGCGTGCGTGCGTGCACGCGCGCGTTATGCTCTTCCAACCTCAAAGAGCAATGCGTTACTTTGATTGATTGATTGATTGATTGATGATCACTTATATAGCGCTATTCTCCGCTCTCTTGAGCAGACTCATTGCGCTCGCATGTGGTTCTGCATGAGTGACAAGCTTTTTATAGCGCGTTTTTTGAATATCCACCGAAGTGGATGGCTGGCATGGCTGGTGCCACATGAAACTGCAGCCATCTCGGCGCAAGTTCTGTGTACACCATACAACCATGCATTATGTCACTTCATGCAAAGCCACATACGTAAGGTGTATGCGTGTTTAGCTGTAACCTGCCACCTGCACCTTTGGCAGAATAATCGGGATCTTTTACGTGCTACTGCGGTAACACGGGGGTGGAACGGATACCGAAATAGAGTCAGCACAGAAAGTCGACCCTGGAGAAGAAAATTCTCCCGCCGCTCCTGCAGGGATTTGAACCCGCGACCTTTCAGTCACGAGTCCGGCGCTCTAACCACTGAGCTATCCCCGCCCGTTATACTTTGGAGTATGGCACATGATTGTGAATAAGGGGTTCCCCAGCTTTGCAAAAGTATCCTCTCCTCAGTTTCCTTTGCATTCAGTCACAGTACATAATTATTACTGGTGATTTCGGCGTGGAGTTTAACACTTGCTGCAGTCAGTTTGGCTTCTCAACAAAACTGATTGCGAAACATCGATTGACAACTTATGGTCTAAGGGAAACAACTCATTAATGACAGAGCCGTGGCCCATGAGCGTTCGATGAGTTGTTTCCCCTTATGAACATGTACAACGCACGAGTTGCTTCTGAAACCTCTCGTGGAATAACATAAAGCAAGCATTTCCCTGAAAACAGGAGGAAAATTGACCAGGGCACACTGACAGAATCCTTTGTCTCAATTGTTTCATTTGGATTAACTATATTTTGTTCAACATGTCCATGATGTAGATGTCAAGATATACACAAACATAAACTTGAAGATTTTGTTCTGAAATTGTCCCCTCATTTCATAATTATCGGTTTTACAGCAAAATATCTTCTTGAGTGACTGACTGTTACTGTGTTAGCTGGAACGGCTGCACAAAAGACCATCAAGTATTACAGCTGGCCTGAAGTCTACCACAGCTTCTTTGGCATTTTTCCTCAGGTAATGTGCCAGACACCAGAGACTGTGGCATGACAGGTAACGGGTAGGCAAGGACACTTGATGGTGTTTTGTACAGCCAATGACAGTTAGCTGTCACTTGTAAAACAAACTCAGTTTCTAAATTTATACAAAATAAATTCAACAAGGCATTTTAAAACAAAATGGTTAATTTTTATTTTTTTATTTATGGCACTTCTATCTTCTATGTATTTCAGTTAAATTTGAAAAATCCTCCTAGCAACAGTTTTGTTGTTAAAACCGTTAAAAGAGCTAGCCCTCTCAAAGCATGTTTTGCTTGCTTTGAGAGGGCTAGCTCTTTTGCTTGCTTTGAGAGGGCTAGCTCTTTTAACGGTTTTAACAACAAAACTGTTGCTAGGAGGATTTTTCAAATTTAACTGAAATACATTTGCCACAACTCAGCAAGAGCAGTGTGTGTGTGTGTGTGTGTGTGTGTGTGTGTGTGTGTGTGTGTGTGTGTGTGTGTGTGACTCAGTGAATGTGTCAAAGAGTGAGAGCTGGATGTTTTCATACCTGTTGAATCTCAGCAGGGAACTTTTCTATGTGCTTCAGAACACAGGGCAGGCAGAATCGCTTAGTGTAGAATAAACTGCAGTCCTGAAACAAGCACAGCAACTCATTTTTACAGCTATTGGTTTAGTCACAGTCTTTCTCTGTGTGTGTCTTTTTTCTTCAAATGTGCTTGTTTATTTTCTAATTTTATTAATATTAATAACAAAATATATATTCAACTGTCATGACAAGTTCTCAATATTATAATTTCTGCCTTCTTTCTTCCTTCCAGTATAATAAGTGACTGTGGGGGGGGGGGGGCTGCGGTATTAACCAACTCTTAACTGAAGCTAATCTAGTAAATAGCTTCACCATAAAAGAACAAAAAACAACTGAGCTCTTCCTTAAAAGATGCCAAGGTTGGAGCTTCAGTGCAGACACATGTAGCAACTAGCATTCCAGGCTGAAACTGTTCATTGTGAAAAAGCTGTTTTCAAAGCAGTTTGTTTTTAAGGAGATGGAGAACTGTTGAAATTCCTAAGAATGATTTCATCTGGCTCTGTTTGTCTAAGGGGAGATAATTGTTCTGGGGTGACATCAGAGAGGTTGTTGCTGATTGTTTAGAACATTATCAGTTAGCTTTTGCAGACTCAAGCAAACTCAAGCAGACTGTCTGCAGTAAAGCATTTTGTGGGGTCAATGTAGGCCCTGATTTAGTGCTGGCTGCCAGGGTGGTGCACAGGACTGAGGGAAGAAAGTGTGAGGGAGTACAAATAAAATCCCATGCTCACGTTCGACATGCAGACCACAGAGCCGCACTGTGAGCAGGTTCCCCCCACTGTGATCAGCCCCCCACTGCTGGAAAATGGGTCCTTCATGATGTAACACTCTTCCAGCAACCTAGTAAACATGGTCAGTCCCTCCAGCATCATCAATTCATAATTCAGATCAACTTAGTGTATGCGTTATATTTTAACTGAAAAATAATCACATAAATTACACAATTATATGAGAGAGAAAATTGATGCATGTACTATTAGCAAGTGCTGCTCTCTCTCTCTCTCTCTCTCTCTCTCTCTCTCTCTCTCTCTCTCTCTCTGTATGTTTTGTGTGGAAATTTTCATCATGTATAAAATTTCACTCACTTATTCATGCCTATATATATATTTATCTATATAGTGTAAATGTTGCCTGTAATTTCATATTTACTCATCAGTAGCTTAGCAAGGGCTAGTTGTTAGACAGGTTTTTGACTGAACCTAAACTACAATCCTTGTAAAATAAAGTGTTCCAGTTTGAGTTCTCTCTCTTCCCCTCTCTCTCTCATCATTCTCTTCTTCGTTGTATTGTGGTCTCCTTCAAAAACAATACAGAAAAACAATGTCGAAGTGCTATGAAAATACATACATCAAAGATTTGGCAAATGGAGGCTTGCTGCCATAGTAGTGATAATCGATCGCGAAGTGACACAAGGAACAAGTAAACGTTTTTACTTCATGACGACGATGCTCAGCAGACGTACTTTTCGCGGCCATTTTCGATTATGAAATTTAGAGTAACGCCCCTTATCTGCACTTTTCCATCACGAATAGTCTCCCTTACTCCATAGAGCACTGGTCCTCAGACAAACGCATCGGTTTGGCGACGACAGACAGAGAACTCGAACTCGAAACAAATATTTTACAAGGATTGCGGGTTAGGTTCAGTCAAAA
>JABMCL010003623.1:450000-470000 GCA_018857735.1 Alviniconcha marisindica | reverse complement strand
TGGTGCTGGGTCCCACGTGCCAGGCCGCCGAGCTGCCTCGCGACAACAGCAAGGACTACGCCAACAAGAGGTCCCACATCACCGGCTGGGGCAGGACCTCCGGTATAGTAAAGGGAGCGGGGATAGCTCAGTGGTTAGAGCGCCGGGCTCGTGATCAAACGGTCGTGGGTTCGAATCCCTGCGGCAAGAGCGGCGGGAGAATTTTCGGCTTCTCCAGGGTCAACTTTCTGTGCTGACTCTTATTTCGATATCCGTTCCACCCCCGTGTTACCGCAGTAGCACGTAAAAGACCCCGGTCATTCTGCCAAAAGTGCGGGTGGCAGGTTATAGATAAATACACCTTATATATGTGGCTTTGCATGAAGTGACATGGTGCATGGGTGTATGGTGTACACAGAACGCGCCGAGATGGCAGCAGTTTCATGTGACACCAGCCATACCAGCGCTGTAAGTACACCACTTCGGTGGATAGTCAAAAACGCGCTATGAAAAGCTATTCACTTATGCAGAATCACAAGCCCGTCCCTAATAAGCATTATGGTTTCTGTGGACGTTAAGCACCATGTTTACTTACTTACTTTCGTAGAATCACATGCGAGCGCAGTGAGTTTGCTCGAGAGCGGAGAATAGCTCTATATAAAAGTGATCAACAAAGGAACTGAAATTAACAACAACGGCTTATTTCAACCAGATAATACAAAACATGTGCACATTTCCAGTGAAAACACTTTATTTCAAGCCGAACGAACCGGAATGAAATTTGATCTGCTTAGCTTCACTCACAACTATACAAAATCGTTATACGGTAGTTTGCATTGCATTTTGAAAACAGATTATACGCGTCTGTATGAAAGTAAACACAGAGTTGGTTCAAACTTCCTGTGAGACGGTTTGGCCTAGCGGTAAGGCGTTAGGCTGGTTAGCGGAAGGACCTCGGTTCGATACCGCTTCGGCTCTCCTTTCTCTTCAAAAAGGTTGTGGTTTGTGGACACTGTCCTGTGACTTTGTCCATCACTTCCTACTGAAACATTAAAATGGCTCTCATCGCTGCCCATCTTAATGCAGAATTCATTCTGGTGGTGACAGTGTAGCGATAGGTATATAATCTCCCTCTCCCCCCACATCCATACCCCCCCCCCCCTTCTCCCCGTCCCTAATAAGCCTTATGGTTTCTGTGGACGTTAAGCACCATGTTTACCTACTTACTTACTTCAAACTTCAACTCTCTGCCCTCCCTGCTCCCATTCACCCACCGCCCGACCTTCTAGGCAACGGAGCTGTGGCTCGGTACCTCAAGCAGGCTGAAATCGCCACCATCAGCAACAGTCAGTGCCGCAGTCGCTGGGGCTTCCTCTTCAGCCCCATCAGAGGCACCAACATCTGTGTCTTCGATTCTTCAGGCGTCCACGGAGCTTGCAGTGTGAGTGCGGACTTCTTCTTCTTCTTTTTTCACCGGGGAGTGGGGTGAGGTGGAGGGGTGGGTGTGGGGTGCGGAGGAGGGGGGAAGGTATTTGATCACGAGTGTAGCAGCCGTACGTTTGACTGTCCATACATTTTTGAGAGCGGCAGATAATATCCTGATAAAGGTGCAGTTCTTGGGTTTGAACGTTCCGAGAGGGACAGATAATGTCCTGATAAAGATACAGTACTTGGGTTTGAATGTTCCGAGAGCGGCAGATAATGTCCTGATAAAGATGCAGTTCTTGGGTTTAAACATTCCGAAAGCGGCAGATCGAGTGTCCTGATAAAGATACAGTTCTTGGGTTTGAACGTTCCGAGAGCGGCAGATAATGTCCTGATAAAGATACAGTTCTTGGGTTTGAACGTTCCGAGAGCGGCAGATAATGTCCTGATAAAGATACAGTTCTTGGGTTTGAACGTTCCGAGAGGGGCAACCATGTCCTGATAAAGATACAGTTCTTGGGTTTGAACGTTCCGAGAGCGGCAGATAATGTCCTGATAAAGATACAGTTCTTGGGTTTGAACGTTCCGAGAGCGGCAGATAATGTCCTGATAAAGATACAGTTCTTGGGTTTGAACGTTCCGAGAGCGGCAGATAATGTCCTGATAAAGATACAGTTCTTGGGTTTGAATGTTCCGAGAGCGGCAGATAATGTCCTGATAAAGATGCAGTTCTTGGGTTTAAACATTCCGAAAGCGGCAGATCGAGTGTCCTGATAAAGATACAGTTCTTGGGTTTGAACGTTCCGAGAGCGGCAGATAATGTCCTGATAAAGATACAGTTCTTGGGTTTGAACGTTCCGAGAGCGGCAGATAATGTCCTGATAAAGATACAGTTCTTGGGTTTGAACGTTCCGAGAGGGGCAGATAATGTCCTGATAAAGATGCAGTTCTTGGGTTTGAACGTTCCGAGAGGGGCAACCATGTCCTGATAAAGATACAGTTCTTGGGTTTGAACGTTCCGAGAGCGGCAGACAATATCCTGATAAAGATGAAGTTCTTGGGTTTAAACGTTCCAAGGACGGCAGATCGAGTGTCCTGATAAAGATACAGTTCTTGGGTTTGAACGTTCCGAGAGCGGCAGATAATGTCCTGATAAAGACACAGTTCTTGGGTTTGAACGTTCCCGCACGGGGTCACCTCATGACGGCTGACGGCCGCTGGTAGCCTACACGATTGTTGATCCTAAAAAAAAAAGGGTGTGTGTGCGTTGGGTGGTGGGGGTGGTGGAGGACTGGTGTGTGGAAACTGGTAGGCTACTGATTCTCGATTGTCCAAACTATAGCTCCGCTTTGTGTGTGTGTGTGTGTGTGTGTGTGTGTGTGTGTGTGTGTGTGTGTGTGTGTGTGTGTGTGTGTTAGTGCGGGTGCGTGCCCGCGCCCGCGCGCGCGTTTGTGTGTGTATATACGTATGTCTGTGTGTGTCAGTGTGTGCGTGCGTGTGTGTGAGCGTGCGCTAGAGGAAGGAGACAAATGTCCCCACACTGAAATACACTTAATTGATGGGGAGATGTGTGTGTGTGTGTGTGTGCGGGGGGGGGGGGGGGGTCGTCGTTACGGTGTTTCTTGTACACGTATAGGGCTTGTTACTCAACTGGATTTATTACCCGTCTCCTTCCACCAGCTACTTTGTCTACGGTCTCGTTTCGTTCTTCCTGCTGGTCCGACCCCCCCCCCCCCCCCCCCCCCCCCCCCCCCCCCCCGCCCCTCCCCCCCCCCACCCCCGGTCACCTCTCCCTGACAAAGGATTCAGCTCTTAATAATGTTTCCTTTCCTGTTCGTCAATTCATTTTCCGTCACATTCGCTACTTGAAGTCGCCTTGATTACAGGGCGACAGTGGCGGCCCTCTCTTCACTCCCGACTATGACACGGGCGTGGTGACGGTGACTGGCCTGACAAGCTTCGGTCGCTCTGGCTGCGACACCAGTTACCCCAGTGTGTACACCCGTGTTAGCTCCTACCTCAGTTGGATCGACGCTCAGACCTCCTTGTGAACGACGACTGAGCGAGCGGCACGGTTGGCGGAACGCTGCTGTCGCCGTAACACCCCCCCCCCCCCCCCCCCCCCCCCCCCCCCGCCAACAGGATAAAACCTTACCGCTTCGGGGGCTACGGAACCTAGCGATAGTCGCATGATGCTGTAAGATCTAATGTTGGAAAAATACAATAACGTTTAAAAACATTTTATCATGTACTCGCGTGCGTGCGTGCCTGTATGCGACTGCGCATGCGTGCGTGCGTGTGAGTGTGTATAGGGGGAGGGGCGTGCATGTGTGTGTGTGGGGTGGGTGTGGGGTGGGTGGGGGTGGAGGCGAGGGAAGTGGGGGGGGGGGGGGAATCAGAGACCAACTACAAAATCTACTGCTGCCAGACCTGACACCAAAACCGAATGATACGTTGGGCATGGTTGGATGGAAAGACAGACATCAATATAGATCCTGGACAGAATTATGCTATGGCAACATGAAGTTGGTGACCATTGCCGATAAAATTAACATCAAAATTAAATATGCAACATTCAGGGGTATTGACCAATAGTCTGATTGATGGTCAGACACACAAACAAAAACAAAACACAGATGTAATTTTTCTAGTTGATGTGTTTAATTTCACTAACAAATGTATGTTTGGTTTTTTTAACAGAAAGTCAACAGAAATCTGATCACAAGTGAAGATTCCTGACATGGGTTTCATAACCCACACTGACTTTATTTGTATAAAAAAAATAAAAACATGTTTTAAAGAATTACGATCAGCATTTGCAGTTTTTATCGTAACACACCTATAACTTCTTCGAGGCATGCTGACACACACACACACACACACACACACACACACACACACACACACACACACACACACACACACACACACAGCAGATATAACAGAAATTACGATTGAAAACATCAAACAAACAACCAAAAACTATTTAAAGCAACACTTCAAATTTACAAGAAAAAATCGACATTGAAACCATACTGCAACAGATTCAAAACCAGTTTTACATCTTACAACATGTAAAATAATGTGTTCACAATGACATGGCATTTAATACTGTGACAAAATATAGTAAAATATAAGCATTCTTCCCCCAAAGTGTATGTACCTCAAAATGTACACCAAAACAATAATTGCACATCCTTTAAAAAACTGTTAAAAATGTTTATGTACAAGTTCAGAGAAAAAAAAATTCAAATGGCATTTGTGTATAAGTATTCAAAAAAGTTTTAAAATGTTAAAGGCCATTATATCAGTAAAACACATGTAAAACCCACAACAAACAAGAACAGCAAATGACCAGTCAACTCCCATTCAAAACGGTCATTATCTTTTTAATTAAAACATCCTAAGGCATTGCAATAAAAATGTGTCTCAGTCATTGAACTGAGTGAGTGTACAAAGTCAGATGGCAGTTTTTACTACCATGCAGTTTCACAGATCTTGCTAATCAGTATCTCAAAAAAGGGAGCTAAGCTTGCAGCTTTTACAGAAGTAGGAATCCTGTCAATTATTGTCAGATGTAGCACAACTTTGTTGTTTACATGTATTTACTTTCGATATGGCGACTGCAACATATTATTTTTTGGTGAACACGTGTGATGATGCTTAGTGGACAAAGTCGTGAAGTGTCATGTATGTACTGTGAAAACTGAGCAAATCTGACCATATGCATGGAAGTATGGGTGATTTCTCACTCACAACATTCAGCAATGATTAGGTGTCCATCAAAGGCATCAGAATTTAAATGCTGCACACACAACAAAATACACTGTATGTCATGCAAAGAGCAACAGCCGCTCAGGTTACAGGAACTTGGTCCACCACAGGAAGTACAATTCAGAGCATGTTGAAAGCTGTCTACAGCAGCTTTCCCTAGTCACACAGCCCAAGGTTTACTTGCAATGACCTTTCTAGCCTCCTACAAGAGGACTGGCAGGTGCTGGAAAACCCCAAACACTACATTTAAACACTAGCTAATTTCAGGTTGGTTGTACAAACAAAAATAAAACATCACACTCTGATTTATAATAATCACTGTATTACTAACAGTTACTGCCTGGGCAAATTCATGGCAAACATCGCCAGTCTGCATAGAATTTCTAAACATTGTTGACCATATGTGCTGAAAGCAGTCTGAAGTCTCTCTCCCAAAGTCTTAACATATTCTGTATGAGCCTATGTACCATGAGACAATGCCTGGTGATCATGCCTGTCCATTCCATGGGTGAGATGTTCTCTGGTTCACTCGAACCAAAATGGCAGGCCTTGCAGGGTTAGTGCAAGCAAATGAAATACAATGAGACAAGTTCCAGATTTTTGCTGCAGAATAAGGACAGATGGATCACTGAAAGTTCAAACAGAAGACTTTGTATCAACAAGCAATCAATCTTTTTCTTCATCCATGCACCTCCAAAATGAAGAAAGTTTCAGCATGCCCTTACAAACTAATCACTTAATATTTTTCCTTGCCTCAAACGTAATAATTTACAAACATTGTCATCTTTATTACAATTCCACATACCCTTCATAATCACCTTTCCTTTTACTGTTAATAAAACGTATGCCTTATTAATTTAAAAAAAAATCACATTCATGAGTTTAATGTTTGGGCTGTGCTAAGAAAAGCCATTTTGGTTTGTTGTGCAGCTAATCTGTTCTATGTTATTATGACTGTATTGATGTACTACGATACATTTTGTTTAAACCAACAAGCAACCAGCTCAGATGAAGCATAAAGTAGCACATAACCAACCAATCTGAGAAGACAGTAGGAAACAACTGACAGTACCAGGAAATGAGTAACTGACAATAACAGGAAATGTGTAACTGACAATAACAGGAAATGACAGTAACAGGAAATGAGTAACTGACACTGACAGTACCAGGAAATGAGTAACTGTAACTGACAGTAACAGGAAACAAGTAACAGTAACAAAAAATGAGTAAATGGCAGTAGGAGGAAATGAGTAACAGTCACAGAAAATGAGTAACTGACAGTCACTGAAAATGAGTAACTGACAGTCACAGAAAATGAGTAACTGCCAGTCACAGAAAATGAGTAACTGACAGTCACAGAAAATGAGTAACTGACAGTCACTGAAAATGAGTAACTGACAGTCACAGAAAATGAGTAACTGACAGTCACAGAAAATGAGTAACTGACAGTCACAGAAAATGAGAAACTGACAGTCACAGGAAATGAGTAACTGCAGTAACAAGTAACTGTAACAGACAGTAACAGGAAAGGCAAAACTGACCCCTCATGTTCTGGAGGCAGGGAACAGGTCATCATACTTGGGAGGCGATCGGCGCTCCACACCCATAGCAACAGCATCATAGGAAGGTGGCGCATCACTCAATGCAGGGCCGGTCATCGTGGTGTTTTCACCCTCCATTTCCTCCCACGGGGCAGAGGGTGTGCCGACGGGCATCATGGGGTGGGACTCTGGCGAAGTTGCTGCAGCGCTTGTGTTGCCTGTTTCGCCCGCTGTCCAGATGCTGGAGCCTCCGTGCACCCCTGGCTGGCAAGACTGATTGGTCGATTCTGAAACAGCACAGCAACATAGGAGAAAATGAACACTACGAAGAAAGGCAACTAGCAAAGGAAGAGATGTAAACCGCTCAAGACATTCAAAGTACCTGGTTGACATGCTTATACATACCCCCCCCCCCCCCCCCTCCCCCATAGGACAGTATACGATTTCTCAATGGCCGTAAATAATCATAATAACAAGCACTTTTCTAAAGCGCTGTACCACAGTATTACTGGGCTCACAGTGCTTTGCATGTAAATACATGCATGTACATACAAACACACATATATATGCACACAAGCACATTCGACTGATTTTCCCTCTTGGTCTACTGGTTTTAACAACATCAAACAAATCTGCCATGATTACTACTGAATACTTCACAGCAACTTTCTTTCAGTTTCTTTGTTTTCAGCACTTTCTGGAGGATACATGTATCTTTGGTGGAGTTTATCTACTTTGTATTCACTCACATGCCATGCCAGGTGAGAGTTACTGTGGACGATTCAAGTCTTTGCTGTTGTATTCATGTGATGTCTTTAAAGCACTGATTAACTGCCTTTGCTTGTTGGGTTACGGAAACCAGGTGTACCATTATGCTGTGGCCATACCACGAAGTCTTTATACCCATGTTTACCACTCTACTGGTGATACAGTGCAGCTCTCAGCCATACCTCCATCAGGAGATTCTAACAATCCTCTTGATGCCTTGCGAGCGATGGCACAGATGCAGCAGATGGCACCAACAGCTGTAGCACCCCCCAACAGGACTTTCATGAAGAGCACCATGGTATCCTTAGTATCATCAGGTGTGTAACTGTCAACATCAGTCTCAACAGCAATAGCTGGCTCTTCGTCCACATAATCTGTGTAACAGAAATCCATAGCAACTGCCACAGTCATTTTGTTCACATCATAAGAACATTTCCTGAACCCTAGCACAGTTCATGCCTGTAACCTAGTTGTTATACAAATGTTTAAAAACTTTAAACAAAAAACATGAAAACCTTTTGCCTTGAGTTTTAAACAACATTCATCTTCGGGACTGATTCACTTCAAGTTCTTCTGGCACATTTTGTGTGATTTTTGTAACCTTCCACTCAAATCAATACAGCCATGTTGATGTCTAGTCTAAGCCCACATATCTTAATTACCCTACGAGTATGAACATATGGTAGTATCACCTCTACAAAACAAAACAGAAACAAAAACTGGATGTTGACTGCTGTTGTCCCTGCTGTTGTTTCAGTTTTGGGTACAGTGTGGTCACTGAGCAATAAGCAGGAGAAAGCAGGCAGAGTGTGCATTATGACAGTGAGTTTGACTCATGATTCATGGAATGTGTTTTAAGTGGCCAACTGTTGGATTGTTATCTGTGAATCAGGCTTTCGCTTTTCTTCTTAACTTTGTAGTTTCCTCTGGTATGTCCAAAATGGTTGACTTGATGTTAAAAATCTGAAACAGGATGAGGCCCAGAGTGCTTGTGCAGGGGGGTATTTGACATACCAGGGGAAACTACATAAATTAAGGATGTACCTCTGGTGGAGTTTATGTACCTTGTATTTACATGCATGCCAGGTGAGAGTTACTGCAGGCAACTCAGGTCTTTGTTGTTGTAATGAGCGACTTTGCTGGCTTGAGCATTGCACTGCCCAAATAGGCCCAGCGCCACCTGGCTAGTGTAGGGGAGATCATTTGCAGCTGACTTGAACTTTGTCAAAGCCCCAAATATGCCCAGCGCCACCAAGCAGGGCGATCCGCAGCTAAGTCGCCCATTGTCTTATGTATTTTGAGCACTAATTAACTCCCTTGTGTGTTGATTCTTGACATTAGAAGTCAAGTTACTGCTGACAGTGGAGAAGTATTGCAAGTTTGCATGCATGTTGTTCCTGTGTGTATGTGGATGTGGCATGTTTTCAGCATTAAATAATGCTTTTGCGAATGTATGTATATGTTATGTGTGTGGTAGGAATGGAAGGGGGAAGGGAAAATGAGACAGAGGTAGAGGAGGAGATAACTGTATGTATTCAGTATTTCAAGTGCAGCTACTTCGTTTGTTATTGTTGTTTTGGGGGGTTAAGCCAAGGCGTCATGCACTGTATAATTGTCAACAATTAAGATTGATTTGATTTGAACAACAATCATGTTCACAATCATATTAAATTGTTGCGTGTTGTGTGGTTTGGCGGTCATGGGGCTGGAAATTTCTTTTCTGTCTTCTGATTTTGTCTACTAAACGTATTATATATGTACTTCCATCTTTTTCTGTGGTATATTGCGCCTTACATTTTAGCTGAGGACGATACACCATAGAAATGTCCACTGTTACTATTCTTCTTCTTACATCCCTAGGCATAACAACATAAAGCACTATGCTCACCTTCCTCCTTCAGCTCCTGAGGTCTTGCTTCAGCCACAAGTTCAAACAGCAGCTCCCCATCACCAAGCTGGTCAGCTGCCACTTCCTCGCCTCTGTCTCTGTGCACCGCAATGGCCATCTCCTGGATGTAGCTCATGACGTAGCACTCAGATCCCACAGGAACGTTATCCCCTTCCTTTAAATGCACAAATGTCTGTACTGGCCTGCTCAGGTCCATATTGATATACACCTTGCTGATGCTGATAGTCAAGCCTGAAGGTACACGCCTGGTGTCACGATTTGGTAAAAATGGACTCCATCTCACACACAGTCTATACTTTCTGGAGTTAGTATCCATTGAAACTCGCATGCTGCTTTGCTGCTTGTGGAGATCGCTGTGGGTATCAGACCAGATGTATGACCTTAGTGTGAGCTTTGATTGGCTGACCTTCGTTATCTTATGTCGGTGTTTACTGGTACCATCTACAAAATCTGGAAGAGAAGCCAGACAAAATCTTGTATTTCCATAATGGCGTGAGTTTCATCAAAGACTACAAGTACCAAACAATAGTAATAGTCAGCAAGTTAGTAACTGAAATTTGTGAAAACCATACAGGGTCACCTCAAGACAAACAATAAGATAAAACCGTTTGAAACATTAAAACTGAATGTTTTATTTATAATATAATAAATTTATATATATATATATTGAAGACGACTACTTCCAGCAGATCTTTGGCACTGCCATGGGGACACCCATGGGGACACCCATGGCTCCATCAGCCGCCAACCTCTTCACTGGCTGGCTGGAGGCCCAGCTCCTGGCCAGCAGCCCAGTCCCCGTCAGCCAGGACACATGGAAACGTTTCATCGATGACATTTTCCTCCTGTGGACTGGGACCCCAGAGGATTTGGATGTGTTCTTCGAACACATCAACTCTTTTCACCCCACCACCAAGTTCACCATCGCCTCCTCCACCGATCAACTGCCCTTCCTGGATATCCTGATCAGCTTAAAAGACGTTTTCCTCAAAACGGATATACATACCAAACCCACAGATTCCCACGCGTACCTCCCCAGCAGCTCCTGCCACCCCCGCCATGTGGTCAAGAACATTCCCTACAGCCAGTTCCTGAGCTTACAACGGTTCTGCCTGGACACAAAACTGTTCAACACCCACTGTGACGAGATGGAGGGGTGGTTCCTGCGTCAGGGCCATCACCTGAAGAACGTCCAAGAAGCTCGCGCTAGAGCGAGCAACACACCCTGCCCTGAGACGCTGCAGTACAAGCCCAAGCAGAACACCAACAGGACACCCTTCATTGTCACACACCACCCGTCATCGTCACACACCACTCATCATCGTCACACACCACCCGTCATCATCACACACCACCCGTCATCGTCACACACCACCCGTCCAATCCTCCACTCTGCAGCTGGTTCACAGAACTCCAAACCTCCATCCTACACACCAGCAGGAGAATGTAGCAGGCGCTCCCCCACCCTCCCGTCCTTGGGGAGCGCAACTCTAAGTCGCTGCGATCACTACTCATGCTGTCCATCTTGCCCACCCTGCCGGACGCAGACCCTGGTTGCTTCAGGTGTGACAAGCGTCCATGTATCATATGCACAGCCACTTGGCGGAAACATCAACCTTCAACAGCTCCACCACCAAGGAATCATTTCAAATCCACCACAGACTTACATGTCAAAGTGCTAACATTGTGTACCTTCTCTACTGTGACACCTGCCAACAATCACAATACATAGAAGAAACAAAGAATACAAGACTAGGTTCTACCAGCACCGATCAAACATCAACAAAAACACAGGCACCCTAGTCACCAAACACTTCAACCAAACTGAACACAGAATCCACAACATGAAGTGAGTTGCAGTGGAGAAGATACACTCTGAGAAACCTGAAGATAGACTGCGGAGAGAGGCCTTTCGGATCCAGAAACTCAAGACCCTGGCTCTGTGTGGCTTGAACACACGAGATTAACTTGACTAGGGTCTCTGCATATGTGTGTGTGTGTGTGTGTGTGTGTGTGTGTGTGTGTGTGTGTGTGTGCACTTCCTGACATGCAGGACTTGGGTGAGCGTGCTTGTATGTGTGTGTGTGCTTGTGTGTTGTGTGTGTGTGTGTGTGCGCGTGAGTGAGTGAGGCAGTGTGGGTGGGTTGTTTGCATTGGTGAGGGTTGTTTTGGGGTGCGCTAGTGTCTGTTAGTGTATGTAGAGTGGTAACAATAGTATTAACCTTGATGAGGGTTGTTTTGGGGTGCGTTAGTGTCTGTTAGTGTATGTAGAGTGGTAACAACAGTAATAACCTAGGAAGAAACAATAAAGGAAGGGGGTGGGGGTGGCGCGGGCAGAGACGGATAGCACAAAAGAGAAAGGGGTCATGGGAGTGGGGGAGGGAAGTGTGTGTGCATCACTGCAAAACATGGGGGTGGGGGGGGGGGGGGGGGTACAATTCACAAGCTGAGTTGGATTCTTTGTGAACAGTTAGTTCGGTCTTAGTCGCTGTTTTTTATTCATCGAGTATTAGAATTGTTTGTGTGAACTGTGTTTTTACCCACGTTCAGTTGTTAAGAATAAACCCCTGAGGAAGGCTAACATTTGGGAACTTTTATGCCAACTTGTTGCTTTTCTTTGATTTTTATCAGTTATATATATATATATATAGAGAGAGAGAGAGAGAGAGAAGAGACAGACAGACAGACAGACAGACAGACAGACAGACAGACAGACAGACAGACAGACAGACAGAGAGAGACAGAGACAGAGACAGACAGACAGACAGACAGACAGAACTCAACAGCATGCAATGAAAAACTGTGAGAGACACAGAGAGAGAGATCACCAGAGACGTAAATTTCATCAAACTCACATGCAAGTGAAATGTTTTAGCATGTGCTTTGTTTCTTGTGTGTGTGTGTGTGTGTGTGTGTGTGTTGTGTGTGTGTTGTGTTGTGTTGTGTTGTGTTGTGTTGTGTTGTGTTGTGTGTTGTGTTGTGTGTGTGTGTGTGTGTGTGTGTGTGTTTGTGCGCGTGTGCATGTGTGTGTGCATTTGTGTGTATGCACACACACACACATGTGCTCACTTTTTCATGTAATTCTGATATCCCAAATAATCTTTATCATCTGGAATGTTTTGTGTTTGGTTGTGTTTACAGCTGCCAAATCAGTTTCTTCATGGGGACAATAATGTTGCATTGTACTGTACTGCACTATAATAACAACCACATAAAGCCTGCCAATGAAAACATTTGCACATTTTCAAGCAAACATGTCTTTTCTTGGGGTCCTTTTTAAGCATTTACATGCCTGGTGATCATGTAATAGTGACAGATCTTAGTTTACAACATCATCATCCCCAAATCAGGGTGATTCATGAATGACCTTTTTTCAAGAGCATACTTACAAATGCTCCCAGTAGCGCTGGTTTCTAAGTAGACGTAAAGCCAGCTCATGAAGGATCTGTCCAAAGATCTGTCGCAGTCTGATGTGAATTTGAGAACCAGTGCATTCCTGGCATTGATACAAACCAGCTCAGACATGTACTTCTCTATTGCAGGGTACCGTCCATCATCAAGCCGTTGATGAAATTTGCCCAAGCCATATTTACCTTCCTGGAACAACAGACAACATTATATGTGCATGTACAGCTTGCAGGTAACGTAATATATATATATAAAAGAACATTTATGAAGTGCCTACACCTAAAATGACCCTGAAACACTTAATAAAAAGCAACACAGTTGACAAAAATGTACGGTACAGAATTATGAGAACAGTGAAACCTACTAATCATATAAAGGAATACACTAAAAACTGCCTTTTGTCACCACTCCACTCCCACACACACACACACACACACACACACATGCATGCACACCACACACACACACACACACACACACACACACACACACACACACACACACACACATGCACACACACACACACACACACACATGGATTTTTTTTTTTTTGCAATACTGAGCCAACTTTTTCATAAACTATGAAGGTAGTTTTGCTGCCAAACACTTGGAGCCGAGAATAGTCCACACAAATATCAGCGGCAACTGAAATGTTGTCCGCCATTCTGAAGGTCACCCGACAGTCAAACGCTCCACTACAAGCCTCATCTTCAGGAACAAGCAGGCGCCTCCAGTTGCCACGTGTAGGGTCAATATCAATTTCTTTTCCACAAAGGCTGCTGGTCACAAACACTGAAAATGAGACAGAACATCTCTAGAGAAATGTACTCACCTATACGATGAAACACAAGGAACAACTAAACACAAGTGCTTTCGACAGACAGTCTTCGGTGGATGTAAGAAGATGGATAGAAAATAATCAAAGTAGAAGGAGGTAATGAAGAAAATAGACAAGGAGTTGATGTAGAATAATGTTAAGAATGTATACACACATTTAAATGAAAATAAGAATAAAATGAGGTCTTCAACAGCTGAAGTAATTCCTGTCATCAAGCTGTTTTTTTAGTCTGCTGGTTTAGTGGTTGTGAAATTGTTGTTGTTGTTATTATTGCTGTGTTGGTGGTGGTGGTGTGATTGTTTGCATTTTTGCTATCCTTGTCCTTAGACCTTTTTTACCTCTCTTTTTTAATGTTATTTTTTACTATTTTAGTATTAGCACATAATTATTTATCCACATAAGCATAAGGTAAAAGTGTTAGCTGGTCATAAAAATTAAAAGCAAAACATCCATAAACCACACATTTTGAAGATAAATGGTGGGCTAGAGCTTGGATTCAAACACACAACAACAGTTTATACCAGCTGAGCACACAACTAACCACACTAATATTTACAACAAACATGGAATACAGTACCTTGTTCAGACTTAAATGACTCTGTGTTGACTTGCCAGCAGCCAGCAAAAAATGCTGAGTGCAGGAAGACCCACAGAGACCAGAACTTTGCCATGCTGTCACTTAATAGTGCAGCATTTTTGTGACCTGAAAAAGTAATGAACTTGGTAAATGTCATTTCAGGTGATGGTGTGTGTGTGTGTGTGTGTGTGTGTGTGTGTGTGTGTGTGTGTGTGTGTGCTTGTGTGTGTGTCCATTTTACATGTTTCTGGTTTCTTTAAAAAACAAACATGATTCACATTAAACAATACACACACACACACACACACACACACACACACACACACACACACACACACACAGTCTATTCAAAATGTGCATGTACTGCTACCACCACTCATAAAGATAATTTGTGTAGATCACTGTCAGTCATCTCATGAGCAGAGAATAGCTCTATAAAAACAATCACTCAACTGATCAGTCAATTGGGTCACTTAGTGAACCAGCTTGGCCAATTGATAAGGTGGTAGGCTGGTAAGCAGAACAACCTCTGTTTAATTCGGCTTCAGCTTGTCTCTCCCTTCAAAAGTGCAGGCATGTGCACGCGATTTTGTGCGAGTGCGTTTTTGCCATGCTTTGTATAAAAACATTGTTCATTTTTGTGTTTTTTTTATGCTTATATACAATTGATTTGCATAATTATGAGTATTTGTGCATTGTATGTTTTTTCTTTAAGTTGTAAAGCGCTTTGAGTTTCCAAAAGCGCTTTATAAGTTCCCTATTATTATTATTATAATGAGCAAGTAAACATGGTGTCACAGAAACCATAGCTTATTTGGGACAAGGAGACGGGGGGGAGGAAGGGGGTATGGAGGTGGGGGATGAGGGAGATTATATACCATTACCAATCGCTACACTGTCGCCACCAGAATGACTCCTGCATTAAGATGGGCAGGGATGAGAGCCATGTTAATGTTTCATTAATTGCGAGGGACAAAGTCACATGACAATGTCCACAGACAACAACTTTTGAAGAGAACGGAGAACCGAAGCGGTATCGAGCCGAGGTCCCTCTGCTTACCAGCCTAACGCCTTACCACTAGGCCAAACTGGCTCACATTCTCACTACGACAGCCACCCCAGGGCTCTGAACACCCAGTACCTCCTCGGAGACACGTCATAACCAACCAATCGATCTGGTCAGACAGGGCCGCTGCTGATCAAAAGAAACCAACAGTGATGGAACCATACACTGAACTGGTCAGTAAAGCCGATTTTTAGTATGAACTGAATGCAATCTCAAAGGTTAATTTTTCCATTCTATTTTTGTAAATTCGGCCAACAGCTCTATAGATACTCATTGCGAAAGGTCCCAAAGCAACAACATACTGATGCCGGAAAGCCTAAGTGAGTGCTATTCTGCCTGAATGCTATTCTTATGCTCTTTGTAGTTGTCTTCTACTGTATATCTGCAACTCTATTGCTACCTCATTTTTTAACAATGCTTACACACCCCGTTTTCTTTCTTTGGTGAATGAACTTGACCATCTTGCACAGATCGTCTGCTCATGAATGTTCCGGCAAGGGAAGTAACTGTGTGATAATATTCTCTGTTTGTTTAATAACTGTGCTCTGTGAAAGAGTGTCTCAGACAAAGAAATGTGTTCTGAGGTTTGCAGTGCCCAGCAACGTTTGTTACTACTAGTCATAAGCAAGATCCTGCAAGAGACGGTATTTTAGAGGAGGTACTGACAGAAAAAGAGAACTCGAACTCAAACTCGAAAACTGAGAAGCGTTAGGTTCACTGGCGGCGTTGTGGTCACGCCTTTATTGCCGTCAGTCACGCGGACAACTGATGCGGAAAAAGACCAAAGAGACTGCGACTGATATGCTTCAGGTGTCAGCGTGGATGTGACCCCGCCATTCGTTACTCACGAAACTGTATGAATAGTTCAAATCAGTTGTAAAGGCAATACCGAAAAAGCAGCCTGGACTGACATCTCAGTGATGTGCGGTCTTCCGCTGCCCCGATCTCAGTCGTTTTCGTTTCCACTCAACCGTGACTGACTGACTGACACAGTGTTGACCAAGCCGGAAACACTGAACCTGAAAAACGTTTTGGAGTCCGAGTGTTTTCCAGTGCTGCACCTAAACTCATTGTGGAACTTGAGTTTTCCCATCATTCCGAGAGATGAGCAGCATTCGAAGGAAACTTTTAAGAAAAACACAAAGACCCGGCTATAACTGTTCGCACTGAGAAAGTCAGATCTGCTCAGAGGCCAGTCAGTGACTTCTCTTTTTGTTGTTGTTGTTTTTGTTTTGTTTTGTTTGCTTTGAAAGCGCAGTGAGCATGCTGTTGCAGCATGTCCGCGTCATGCATCATCAGCAGCAGCAGTGTAACAGCAGCAGCATCACTGAAACCATATCCTCTCTTTCATCAGTTGAACAAAAGTTATTTGCGACTGAGTGTGCAAAAAAACACTGCACACACACACACACACACACACACACACACACACACACACACACACACACACACACACACACACACACACACACACACACACACACACACACACACACACACACACACACACACACACACACACACACACACACACACACACACACACACACACACACACACACACACACACACACACACACACACCGACTACACTCACAACTGTCAATGACACGCTAGTTGTTCAGTGTATATTATTTTAGCATTGTATTTTCGTCAATCAATATTAGTTGTACACATACAACAGCTCTTCATTTGTAAAGAACAAAAACAAACAGCTGGCCTCCTAAACTGTGTTACTCATATAACGAGATGAATATTAATGCGACGCAATGCTACGCACCATGGTTTTGTTTGTTTTGTTTGCATGGAGAATGTGTGTGACATTCTTATCATTGGCGGGAGCTGCCACAAGTATCATTGGCGAGAGAATTGTCGGGACAAAACACGTCTTTTGTCGCGACAAAAGTATGTTTTGCGCGACAAAACTTTTGTCGTGACAAATATTTGTCGCGACAAACACGTGTTTGTCGCGACAAAACGCCATCCTGATGGTTCCAGTTCAGCGTCCTGCGAGGTCCATACCGAGGAAACTTCGGGTACGTCTTGCAGCCAATAGATAGGCCTTCACATGGTAGGCCCGTGAACGCTTCTGTCCGCGTTGTCAATAACATAATTATTATGTGCAGTGGAACGAAATTACCGTGCCCTTGTTTTGGCCCATGTCTCTATAATGTGTTATAATCAATTCCAATGCTAATGGTGCTGGTCTCTTGCGAAATGTGTTGCTGAATGAAACACCGAAATTCCATTACATTTCATGTAGCCTTGGTGTTCTTGCTGGTCTCAGTGTGTTGTGACACAGGGCCATACCAAGCGATTACCTCCCTTCTTTTGTTTGCTTGTTATAATGTTATTCATGAAGCCAGCGGAGTACGCTCAATAGACTGTTAATTTCCAAAAGGGTTGTGACAGTGTGCTATGAAAGAAAGGACATAAACAAAGCGGTGTAATTAAATACTGGTCGTAATTAGATCCTGCATATTTTTTGTTTGTTTGTTTTTGTTTTGTTTTGGTGTGTGTGTGTGTGTGTGTGTGTGTGTGTGTGTGTGTGTGTGTGTGTGTGTGTGTGTGTGTGTGTTTGTTGTTTGTTTGTTTGTTTGTTTGTTTGTTTTTTCTTCTGCTGCCGTGTTCATATTAATTTTATGTTCATATAAAAATCACGATCTCTTCCTCCTTCTTCCCTTCTTCTTTTTCTACCTCGTTCCTTTTGTCCGTCTGTCCATCACTGACCTCCAGTTGGAATGGGTGGGGGCGGGCAGGGGCAATGGATGGGTGGGTGGCGCGGGGTTGGGGGGTGGGGGGTGGGGCACGTCCTCCACTGAGAATGACAGAATGGAATGGAAATTGGTTTTGAACGCCCAGTCAACCGTGATGGTTATATCATGGCAAGCACCCTGTAACTCCTTCACCATCGTCGGCGTCATTGTACAGTGGTCATCACGTCCTGTACCTTTGGTGAAGGGAAGACAGACCAGGGAGGAATTCTGCCCCGGAGGCAGTTCATCGGAGTAGTCGCCCCGTCCAACACTGGCCCCACACTCCGAGCATCGCTTTCCGGCACCTTTCTCCAAACTCTGCCAGAATTGGTTACGCCACTGAAAGGGCTAATTTTATCTTTGTGCAGCTGCCTACCGACGGGGTCAGCGCCCTCCGAAAGATCTGGGTACTAATAAGACTGTGGAAGAAACATAACGTCCAAGCTCGCATGTGAACATGGGACGCGTCTGCCCCGGATAAAACAAGAGTTCCGTCTCGATTCAAACGATTTTGGTTTTATCTGCGCCGGTGTAAGCAGCGTGGGCGGTGAGAAAAGAAAGGCCTGATATAATCTGAGTGGTCTGTTACAAACTAACTGCCATTTGAGCACCAACGGAAAACTGTTCGATAGCTGACAGTTTTCCGAGACCCATGGCGTGATCAATAAACAAGGGGGTTAATTCGCGCGCGACTGAAATACGTAACACAAGTGCAACAGCAAAGACCTGAGTCGCCTACGGTAACTTGTTAGTTGATTCTGCTCGAGCGCTCTGGGCCTCGTTCTGTTTCAGATTTATGGCGTAATCAATTATGGCAGTGGTTGGAGGAAGGATGTCGTAAACCAGTGCTTGCAGTCTGCACTGGTCCCTGCTCCGCAGTCTTTCACCCTCTTGTCCCTCGGAGCGCGTCTGTGACGTCATCATCGTCACCATCGCCCCTATCGTCTACTGGTCATCAGATCTTGGAGGGCGGCTGGGTGGGGTGGGGGGGGGGGGGTGGGGGGAGATGGAAGACAGTCACGGTGGCATCCACGTCTCACAGAACTCTCTGCGGCACCGTCATCAGCACACGAGCTGTGTCTTGTCATAATTATGGCAGTTAGGATATCACGATTATTGCTCATTGATCATCACGTCTTCGTCGTAGGAGAGGAAGCCGGGGGGGGGGGGGGGGGGGGGGGGGGGAGGGGGGTTAGAACGGAAGTCTTGCTGCGATGATTTCCATATGCCACAGACGTTCTGCGTCAGCATCATCGTCGTCGCACTCATCTCTGTTAACAACTGGTCATCTCGTCTCGATTGGCAGGGTCCAAGAGCTTGAACGGAGGTGTTGCCACGACGACTTCCACATTCCACAGAATGTCTGAGTCACTAGCATCGTCAACGCTGTCGTCTCTGTTCCTCGTCTGGTCATCACGTTCTGACAGAGGAGGGAGGAGAGGAGCGAGGAGAGGAGCGAGGAGAGGAACGAGGATGGAAGTTTGCCACGACTGCCATGTCCTCGATGACGCCATCATCATGAACGTCATCATCAACATCATCATCACCAATCTGCCGTCCCAAGGTGGCCCTCTGTGGATGACAGGACATCAGAATCCAGATACCAGCTCATCGCCCTCCATATTCTCCACTGGCCGTAACGTCCTGGAAAGTGGAGGATTAGAAATGGAGGTCAGTTGTGATGACCCCCCTGTCCCCTAGTAACCTCCGCGACATCATCATCGTCATCATCATTATCGTCGTCATCGTTATCCCCGCTGATCTCTATTGTCCACTGATCGATCACTTCCTGGTAGGCTGGGGGCAAGGACGGAAGCCTTCCACGACGATGCCCAGGGCCCCAGGCTAAACCCTTAGTGGCGTCCTCATAGGATGGAGGCAAGTCATCGGAACAGTCGCCCGGACCATCACACACACAGACCGTGCCCTCACGACCACTGACGTCATCCCTAACACTGG
>JABMCL010003623.1:440000-445000 GCA_018857735.1 Alviniconcha marisindica | reverse complement strand
TTGATATGTACACGCTCGTACGTACACAGGCTACCGATGTATGTCTCTCTTCCTATCAATCAACCTTTACAGCTATCTATCTGCCTGCCTGCCTGTCTGCCTGCCTTCCCCCCCCCCACCCCCCACCCCTCTCTCTCTCTCTCTCTCTCTCCTCCTCCCCCCCTCTCTCTCTCTCTCTCTCTCTCTCTCTCTCTCTCTCTCTCTCTCTCTCTCTCTATCTATCTTAATGTTCACCGACACTCGGTTCCCATAGAGCTGGTACGTTCTTGTTGCATTCGACACTCTCCTACTGTCAATAACAGGCTGCTTGTAGTAGAGCCTTGCAGACGAGAAGATTGCAGACGACAGCAACACTACCTAATTTCGCCACGTGCCTTTGGGTGTCCACAGTAATCACGAACTGAATACGTTTTATGTGCTGTCGGCTGGTGATTTGCGCATGAGCAGCCCCGCAATTTCAGCTCCGTCAGTTATGCCTGACTTCCGCGGCGTTGTAATTTAAATGCTGGCATTGTGTTTCTCACTGAGGTTATCGATCAAATGGGGGCCGACATATTTCACGACCAACAAAATGTGCTACAAAATACAAATAAACCACAACTCATTCGTGAGACGACCGCTTTCAGCCTTTGCCTGTTCCTCCCGCCCTCTGTCGTGAAAACCCTAGACTGATCGTCTGCGACAAACTCCAAGCACTGGTATACGACATCCTTCCTTCAACCACTGCCATAGTTGATTACGCCATAGGTCTCGAAAAACTGTCAGCTAACGAACAGTGAGTTTGTAACAGAAATCTCAAATTATATCAGACGTTTCTTTTATAACCGACCACGTTGCTTACGCCAGCACAAATAAAACCAAAATCGTTTGAATCGAGACGGAACTCTTGTGTTTACCATGGGCAGAAGCGTCTCATGTTTACGTGGGTGCTTGGGCAGTCTTATTAGTACCCAAACATTTAGGAGGGCGCTGACCGCGTCGGCGGACAGCTGCGCGGAGATAAAGAGTGCCCCTTCAGTGGCCTAACCAATTATGGCAGAGTTTCAGTGGTGGAAGGTGCCAGAAAGCGAACTCGGAGTGTACGCCTGCGACTGACTGACTGAGTGCTAACATGACTAGGCTACACGTCATCGATTGGCTCCCTTTTTTCAGCGGTACGTCAGCTTGTGGTAGTGTTGGCTGACTTAACGGATTGCTTGACAGCTCCAGTGAAGTAGGCTAGCACACCCTCCAGGTTTTCTGGTTGAACTTGGTTGGCGGCTCTTGCTCATCGGCGTAAACAGACTAAGCACATTAATCGGCGTAAACAGACTAAGCACATTAATCGGCGTAAACAGACTAAGCACATTAATCGGCGTAAACAGACTAAGCACATTAATCGGCGTAAACAGACTAAGCACATTAATCGGCGTAAACAGACTAAGCACATTAATCGGCGTAAACAGACTAAGCACATTAATCGGCGTAAACAGACTAAGCACATTAATCGGCGTAAACAGACTAAGCACATTAATCGGCGTAAACAGACTAAGCACATTAATCGGCGTAAACAGACTAAGCGCATTAATCGGCGTAAACAGCGGTACGTCAGCTTGTGGTAGTGTTGGCTGACTTAACGGATTGCTTGACAGCTCCAGTGAAGTAGGCTAGCACACCCTCCAGGTTTTCTGGTTGAACTTGGTTGGCGGCTCTTGCTAATCGGCGTAAACAGACTAAGCACATTAATCGGACGTAAACAGACTAAGCACATTAATCGGCGTAAACAGACTAAGCACATTAATCGGCGTAAACAACAGACTAAGCACATTAATCGGCGTAAACAGACTAAGCACATTAATCGGCGTAAACAGACTAAGCACATTAATCGGCGTAAACAGACTAAGCGCATTAATCGGCGTAAACAAACTAAGCACATTAATGGAGGAGAGTCAGTGGCGCAAAACGAGATCATTCGGTATCATAGGTTAAATCACTGCACCATAGAGCGTGGTCGCCACATGGATGGGTGACCGTTACATGCTAGGCTTTGTGGATGGGTGACCGTTACATGCTAGGCTTTGCGGATGGGTGACCGTTACATGCTAGGCTTTGCGGATGGGTGACCGTTACATGCTAGGCTTTGCGGATGGGTGACCGTTACATGCTAGGCTTTGAGCCCGCCCCGACAAGTTCTTCGGATGAGACGATAAACCGAGGTCTCCTGTGTCCATAATCATGCATGCCAAAAGATCACATACGCCTAACAAAGATCCCGTAGGCCGTGTCAGAGTTCGGTTGATTATGGAAACATCCAAATAACCCAGCATGCATTGAAAGGGTCAGAGTCTAACACCCAAATAACCCAGCATGCACTGAAAGGGTCAGAGTCTAACACCCAAATAACCCAGCATGCATTGAAAGTGTCAGAGTATAACACCCAAATAACCCAGCATGCATTGAAAGTGTCAGAGTCTAACACCCAAATAACCCAGCATGCATTGAAAGTGTCAGAGTCTAACACCCAAATAACCCAGCATGCATTGAAAGTGTCAGAGTCTAACACCCAGATAACCCAGCATGCATTGAAAGTGTCAGAGTCTAACACCCAAATAACCCAGCATGCATTGAAAGTGTCAGAGTCTAACACCCAAATAACCCAGCATGCACTAAAAGGGTCTGAATCTAACACCCAAATAACCCAGCATGAATTGATCGAGTCTAACACCCAAATAACCCAGCATGCATAAAAGTGTCAGAGTCTAACACCCAAATAACCCAGCATGCACTAAAAGTGTCTGAATCTAACACCCAAATAACCCAGCATGAATTAAACGGGTCAGAGTCTAACACCCAAATAACCCAGCATGCACTAAAAGTCTCTGAGTCTAACACCCAAATAACCCAGCATGCACTAAAAGTCTCTGAGTCTAACACCCATATTACCCAGCATGCATTAAAAGGGTCAGAATCTAGCACCCAAATAACCCAGAATGCATTAAAAAGGGTCAGAATCCAGCACCCAAATAACCCAGTTTCCCCTGAAAGTGTCAGAGCCTAACGCCCAAATAACCCAGCATGCATTAAAAGTGTCAAACACCCAAATAACCCAGCATGCATCAAAAGTGTCAAACACCCAAATAACCCAGCATGCATTAAAAGTGTCAAACACCCAAATAACCCAGCATGCATTAAAAGTGCAAACACCCAAATAACCCAGCATGCATTAAAAGTGTCAAACACCCAAATAACCCAGCATGCATTAAAAGTGCCAGAACACCCAAATAACCCAGCATGCATTAAAAGTGTCCAAACACCCAAATAACCCAGCAGCATTAAAAGTGCCAAACACCCAAATAACCCAGCATGCATTAAAAGTATCAAACACCCAAATAACCCAGCATGCATTAAAAGTGTCAAACACCCAAATAACCCAGCATGCATTAAAAGTGCAAACACCCAAATAACCCAGCATGCATTAAAAGTGTCAAACACCCAAATAACCCAGCATGCATTAAAAGTGCCAAACACCCAAATAACCCAGCATGCATTAAAAGTGTCAAACACCCAAATAACCCAGCATGCATTAAAAGTGCCAAACACCCAAATAACCCAGCATGCATTAAAAGTGTCCAAACACCCAAATAACCCAGCATGCATTAAAAGTGTCCAAACACCCAAATAACCCAGCATGCATTAAAAGTGTCCAAACACCCAAATAACCCAGCATGCATTAAAAGTGTCAAACACCCAAATAACCCAGCATGCATTAAAAGTGCCAACACCCAAATAACCCAGCATGCATTAAAAGTGTCAAACACCCAAATAACCCAGCATGCATTAAAAGTGTCCAAACACCCAAATAACCCAGCATGCATTAAAAGTGTCAAACACCAAATAACCCAGCATGCATTAAAAGTGTCCAACACCCAAATAACCCAGCATGCATTAAAAGTGTCAAACACCCAAATAACCCAGCATGCATTAAAAGTGTCCAACACCCAAATAACCCAGCATGCATTAAAAGTGTCCAACACCCAAATAACCCAGCATGCATTAAAAGTGTCCAACACCCAAATAACCCAGCATGCATTAAAAGTGTCCAACACCAAAATAACTAAAAGTGCCAGATCTTCAAATGTTAAAACTGGACGGTGTACGGAAGAAGAGCACCATGGCAGTTCACCTTTCTCACACTTTGGCCCCCACATCTGGAACAATCTCCCCCAAGACATCAGGCTACTCTCTCTTCCTTCAAAAGCCAACTCAAGACATTTCTCTTCTCAGAATATTTCAGTTAAACCACATTGTCCTTCACTCCCATCAGTCTGTACAGTGTGTGCGTGCGTGCGTGCGTGCGTGCGTGCGTGCGTGCGTGCGTGCGTGCGTGCGTGCGTGCGTGCGTGGTGTGTGTGTGTGTGTGTGCGTGCGTGCGTGTGCATCTTTTGTATAACTATGCTTGAACACATGTCGATATATACATATTTATTTTGTTGGATAACATTTTCCATCTCGATGTACATTATGTGTGTATGCTTGTTCAGCGCTTTGAGCCGCAGGGTAGGCGCTTTACAAATTTCCATTATTATTATTATATCTGAAACCCAAAGAGTATGACAGGATATGAAAATGTGCTCCACTTCCCACCGTTCGGTACAGAATGTAGGTAATATACTCTCTAAGTCCAGCGGTTCAGCAACAGGTTAAACGTGATTTTCATTGAGAATTCTTTTGCCACTGTTTAGTCGCGGACCAAACTATATCAAACCAAATTTGTGTTCTACTACAAGCCGGTTTGGCCTAGCGGTAAGGCGTTAGGCTGGTAAGCGGAAGGACCTCGGTTCGATACCGCTTCGGCTCTCCTGTCTCTTCAAACAGGTTGTGGTTTGCGGACACTGTCTTGTGACTTTGTCCATCACTTCCTACTGAAACATTAAAATGGCTCTCATCTCTGCCCATCTTAATGCAGAAGTCATTCTGGTGGTGACAGTGTAGCGATAGGTATATAATCTCCCTCTTCCCCA
>JABMCL010003623.1:430000-432500 GCA_018857735.1 Alviniconcha marisindica | reverse complement strand
CACGCCGAATAAAGTGACACTGTAGACTGCTGCATGGTGTCAGTGTGGTAGTGTACACGGGCAGCAGTTTTACGTCTTGATCTCGCCTGGACCCGCACTGAAAGTGTCTAACTTCTTCGTGAGAGTCTGCTCACCTCCCTCTTCTTGATCTCGCCTGATGATGATGATGAAGTGATGCTTTATGTCCTCAGATGTCAGTTGACATATTAGGGACAAGTTGTGACCAATGCCGAAGCACGGTGCAATAAATCTTCACGTCCGCACAGAAACCAGAAGGCTCGTTAGGACGGACAGTCCAGGACGTCCACCTCGACTCTCACACAGCTCCTGAACCATGATCTTGCCTGCACTGACTCTGACCTTTTAAACACACATCGCCACAGGACTTGCAACGCTCCAACAGAGCCAGTTCTTGACAGCAAGAGGACCAGTGGCCATCTTCTGCGTGCTTTGCTGGGAGTGACTTCCCCCTGTTGACTTCGGTACATGCACCCTTGGTAGAGTACTCCCGTACCGTGTCCGTGTGCTGCGGGTTGCGGGTGCTGTGTGGCATCGGACCGGACAGAATCTATGGGTGGGTGCAGACACTAAGGTACGTTTTGATCTCTCTCTCTCTCTCTCTCTCTCTCTCTCTCTCTCTCTCTCTCTCTCTCTCTCTCTCTCTCTCTCTCTCTCTCTCTTGTTGTCATTGTTTTCAATTAATGGTATCACTTTCTTTGTTATAAAACATGGAGTGGTTACTGTGATCGTGCGTTAATTTATAAGTATTTTGTATATTATGTTTTATATTATTATAGTATTACACTAATAACCGATTCATGTTATTGACGATCAGTGAATGCGTGTATGATTACAAATGCTCTCAACACGGCCATGCCTCATTCCATGTGTGTATTTTACTCGACACTGTCGTGGCAATACTGAAAAAATTGATTGATTCAGTGATTGACAGACTGACTGACTGATTGATTGATTGATTGATCGACTGACTGACGGCTCTTGCCGCCGCCGAGAGGCTGAATCAGTAGCGCTATATAGCTGCCACTACTGAGAAGCGCTTAGTCGGAGAGATGAGGCGCTCAGTATAATTTCATCACATAGATAATAATACTGTCTGATTTAACGCACTAAGCCGCGTCGTTTCAACTTTTTGCGTGCAGTGCACAGTAGTCAAACTAAACCCTCAGTTCAGATTCGACGATTCAATCGCCGTTCAGCGCCTGTGCTTCCGGCAGAGAATGGCCTTCACCTTGACCTGATCGTGTCCTCGAGTTTTATGTTGCGGCGGCAAAGCGTGTTGTTGTTGTCGTTGTTGTTGACAGAATGCGTCCTTACATAGCCTACAGCTTTCCGTAATGAAGACTTCAGCTTTGGGATAGCAAACCTTGCAAACCGTGCTTCGTGTCAGTGGAAGGCGGTATTAATTATTTATTCATTGATACGTTCTGCGCTACGTTCTGCGCTCGACGAGTGTTCCGCGAGCAAGCAGCATCTACGCTTCGCTTTTTCGCGGAAGCAAACGAACAGCATCGGAGACTCTCGCCCGGGAAGGATTTGTTTCACTGTGAAATTATGTCTCGTATTTAAGTAGTGCCCGTGCATACTGATATCGGTTTGGCTTAGCGGTAAGGACGCCGTCGGTTCGATTCCCCGCCTCAGTTCTCCTTTCTCTTCAAGCGTTGTGGTTTGTGGACAGTCTTCTGACTTTTCCCTTCACAGTCAGGTTAATAAAATATTAAAATGATTCCGGCGGTGATGGCGGTGTAGCGGTAGGTACATTCCCCCCCCCCCCCCCCCCCTCCAACTCCCCAGTCCCCGCCAGAATCCGAGGCTCCGCAGACAACTCGGCGTTAAACAAGTCAAATGAATGTTGCCGTTGTTGTTTTTGTTGTTGTTGTTGTTGGTCGCTTTTATATGAATGAACGACGTTGTTGTTGTTAAAGTTTAACATAAACACACTAGGTGGCCACGAATCGAAATCACAAAGAATGTATTTTTCACTGAAACACTGGCCGCCGATCTCTAATGCTGTAGAATGAAATTGAAACCAAAATATTTTCCGTCTACGGCCACGAGCCTTTCTGTTGTGAAAGTAGGGCAAATAGGATAGTAGAGTGCTTCAGTCTAGTAGCTGAAAAATAGTAGAGGGCTTTGGCACTGCCTTTTCTTGTTCTTGTTGTTGTTTGTGGTGGTGGTGGTTGGTTTTGTGTGTGTGTGTTGTGTGTGTGTGTGTGTGTGTGTGTGTGTGTGTGTGGTTATTTTGTAGTTTTGTCACGGTCACTGTTGTTGCTTTCAAATTTCTCTTATCTGCTGTGCAAAGTCGAGTAAGTGCAATTGTTGACAGTTTGTCTTAGAACTGATATGACTGATAGGCAGGTTTAACGCGTGACGGTGTTCTGACTGCAGATCTAGTAGCTGGAGACTGGAATGTTTTGCACGCGGAACTGTCGATCGTAACTGTGGGAACTGACATTGTCCCCGATGGGACCCAAACCTCGCG
>JABMCL010003623.1:422500-425000 GCA_018857735.1 Alviniconcha marisindica | reverse complement strand
TCATCTTCAGCACCCAGCTGGGGGCTGTCAGTGAACTGATGAAGAAATCGTGGGTTTCCGAGGGGGGGCGGGGAAGGTGGGTGGGGGGGAGGGAGGGTGACCACATAATTACTTGGAGTATGTGAGGTTTGCTGAGCCTGAGACAAATAGAGGATCCCGGTTTTTACGGGTGTTAAAATTGTGTACGGAAGTTTAGCGGAGAGCGTCTTAACTTTGAACATTGTCGTCTGTTTACGGGAACCTGGGTGTGAAGGGGAAGGCAAAACTGGCACGTAATTTTCGGGTTGAGAGGAAAACACTGATGCAAAACAAGACTCCCTTAGCGATCTCTACCTCACAGCAGTGGAACGGAAAACCGCACGGACTTAGCCACAGGAAACAACCCCTCTTTTCTCAGTTTCAAAGACTCCCGTCGGGCCGACGATACCTTGAAAATGCCAATTACCAGGAAGAATGTGTATAAAAAAAAATCTCTTCCAAGTGCTACTTCTGTTTTAATCTAGTGAGGGCTGTTTATCTGTTGGCCCTTTTGGTTTTCAGGCCTCGGCTTTACTCACCATGCGAAGTGTTTGATTTGTGTATGTTTAAGCTCCTCTTTTGGTTCACCGGCAAAACAGTCCAGTATGCTTCACTAGGTCAGTTTATGATGTATCAGCATAACCGTCTTAATTCTGAGTTTAACTAATAATAATTGTGTGCAGTATTTGCCCCTGACAATTACTCTGTGCATGCATGAGCGTGAATGTGGTGTATGTGCGTTCGTGCATGCGTGCGCGCGCTTTGTGTGTGTCAGTGTGTGTGTGTGTGTGTGTGTGTGTGTGTGTGTGTGTGTGTGTGTGTGTGTGTGTGTGTGTGTGTGAGTGTGTTCAATTTAAATACTGCCTGCATTTGATGTCTTGCTCCATAAATACTGCCTGTATATATTGCGAGAGATTTGAGTGTTTCAATGTTTAATAATAATAATAATGTACATTTATCATGCGCTCATCAACGCCCTGAGCGCTCACGTTATACATATTAACCTACATATATATTCTGTACACATGTAGAGCATAGTCCTACCAAAACAATTTACATAAAGTAACGCACTACAAACACACACACACACACACACACACACACACACACACACACACACACACACACACACACACACACACACACACACACACACACACACACACACACACACTGTAGCAGAAACTGGGTACTGATATTAGTTAGGATGGAAATACTGTGAGAAGAGGAAGGTTTTCAGTTTGGTTTTAAAAGATGACAGGGTGGAGCAGTGTCTAAGGTCTTGTAGGAGTGAATTCCAGATTAAATTACGGGGTGTTTGTTTTATTGTACTCTTTTATTGATTGTTTTAAGTGACTGGTGAGCGAGAAGAAAATGTGTGTGTGTGTGTGTGTGTGTGTGTGTGTGTGTGTGTGTGTGTGTGTGTGGTGTGTGTGTGTGTGAATGCACATTGTTATATATTGCCTTTTTATCTGAGCGGTTTTCAGCTCCATGTTTTATTGAGTTGTTGAATTGTATTGTAAAATATATTTTAATGTTTTACGTAAATGATGAGCCAGAAGGCGAATTTGTCTACTGAAACAATAAAGTTGCATTGTAAACTCAGTGAAATAAAACTGCAGGAAGTCGGCAATGTTTTCTTTGTGAGTTTTTCCTCGAATTTATTTGGGAAATGAATCAGAAAACCTATCGTGATTAGATGTAGCTGACTTGTGCTCATTGACTTCACTGAACGAAACAGACGCAAGGGAGCTAACGCGTTTTGTAATTTGTGATCCCTTCAAAGCCAAAGTCGCTTCCCTACCTTTGTGCACCTGGCACGATCCAGTCTTTCTAGCTCAGTGGTCCAGTCGCACAGGCTCTGAGGCAAGAGTTGCTGCCCTTCCAATGGAAAACTGGAGCGCGCAAAAAAATCACTTATCCCTACACCAGAGCCATCACAACTATGGTTTTGTAAAGTGCAAGTGTCATAAACTGGTGGTTGGTACTTTTTCATCGATTACGTGTGTGTGTGTGTGTGTGTTTGTGTGCGCGCGCGCGCCGCGTGTGTGTGTCAGTGTGTGCGCGCGCTCGTATGTGTGTGTCAGTGTGTGTGTGTGTGTGTGTGTGTGTGTGTGTGTGTGTGTGTGTGCGTGTCAGAGTGTGTGTGTGTATGTGTGTGTGCGTGTGTGTGTGAGAGAGAGAGAGAGAGAGTGTGTGTGTGTGTCACTGTGTGTGTGTGTCACTGTGTGTGTGCAGAATCAAAGAATATTTGTTAGTCTTCTGTCACGTGTCAACACTGGAAATTTAAATTGCAGTCACGCGTGGCAACTAAAAGTATTTCTGAACCTTTTCACAGCCATGTCTATTCCCCCGTCCGAAGTGAGTTTGTGTGTGACGTGTGTGTGTGTGCGCGCGCGCGTGCCCGTGCGTGCGTGCACCGGTGCGTGTGTGTGTCATTGTGTGTGTGTGTGTGTGTGTGTGTGTGTGTGTGTGTGTGTGT
>JABMCL010003623.1:412500-417500 GCA_018857735.1 Alviniconcha marisindica | reverse complement strand
ATCAGTAAATACAAGTACTCACGCATGCCATGCGAATAAATACAAGTACTCCCATCTGCCATGCGAATAAATACAAGTACTCCCACCTGCCATGCGAATAAATACAAGTACTCCCACCTGTCGTGCGAATAAATACAAGTACTCCCACCTGTCGTGCGAATAAATACAAGTACTCCCACCAGCCATGCGATCAGTAAATACAAGTACTCCCATCGACCATGCGAGTAAATACAAGCCACATAAATTTCACCAAATTTCACCATCTTCTAATGATGATACGGGTGGAGTTTATGTACCTTGTAACTCCCACCTGGCATGCGAGTCAATACAAGGTACACTAAACTCCACAAAAGGTACAGCTTTTAATGATGTACATCTGGTAGAGTTTATGTACCTTGTGTTTACTCTCATGCCACTGACGTTTATCAGTCAGTTACTGTAGGCGATTGGGGAGCGGGGATAGCCGCTCAGTGGTTAGAACGCCGGACTCGTGATCGAAAGGTCGCGGGTTCGAATCCCAGCAGGAGCGGCGGGAGAATTTTCTTCTCCAGGGTCAACTTTCTATGCTGACTCTTATTTTGGTATCCGTTCCACCCCCGTGTTACCGCAGTAGCCCCGGTCATTCTGCCAAAAGTGCAGGTGACAGGTTACAGCTATGATGATGATGAAGTGATGCTTTATGTCCTCAGATGTCAGTTGACATATTAGGGACAAGTTGTGACCAATGCCGAAGCACGGTGCAATAAATCTTTACGTCCACGGAAACCAGAAGGCTCGTTAGGACGGACAGTCCAGGACGTCCACCTCGACTCTCACACAGCTCCTGAACCATGGGGTTACAGCTAAATACGCATACACCTTATATATGTGGCTTTGCATGGAGTGACAAGGTGCATGGTTGTACGGTGTACACAGAACGCGCCGAGACGGCAGCAGTTTCATGTGGCGGGCACGACCAGCCATATCAGCGCTGTAAGCACGCCACTATTCAAAAACACGCTGTAAAAAGCTAGTCACTCATGCAGAATCACATGCGAGCGCAGTGAGTCTGCTCGAGATCGGAAAATAGCGCTATATAAAAGTGATCAACAACAAGAAGCGATTCAGGTCTTTATTTTTCGATCCCTTCTGTTCGGTTCAGTCCGGCTCTGTCGGACTCAGTCTGGCGGGTGGCCGCGCCGGGTCGAGTTTCCTGACCCCAGTCGCGGACAGGCCGAGCGCACGGCCGGAATTCATGTCTGTGTCGACCCTTACTCGTTCTGCCTTCAGACTTCCGACAATTTTCAGCTCAGTGAATTTCAGTCGGGTGTATAGAACCAATGCGGAAGCTGCCGTTCTGCCTTCAGACTTCCAACAAATTATGAACTGAACCAGTCGGGTGTGCGGCCGCAGAACGGCCAAGACGGAAGCCGCTACAGTTTCGACAAAACTGACGATAAATATATTCTGACTTCAGACTTCCAACAATTATTAACTGAATTTCAGTCGGGTGTGCAGACCCAAGACGGAAGCTACAGTTCTGCCTTCAGACTTCCAACAGTTATGAACTGAACTGATTTTAGTCGGGTGTGCAGAACCGCCCAAGACGGAAGCTACAATTTCAACAAAACGATAAATATACCCTTCCATTATGGGAATTAAACGAGACTCGATCTTGATACTTTTCAGTCAAGCTGCGGAGAGACTGAGGTCAGCCTCAAGTACTGCACGGCAGGATCAAAGGATGACGAGAACGTGATGACAGGAATCGCTGCCTTCACTGTATCCGGACGTTCTGGTCGGCCACACTGAATTGCAACCCGTATCCGGGGAGACGACTCTCGGACCGGCAAAAACCAATGACACTGACAAGGACACCCAAGCAACTCGCGAGAAGAAGACGGAGGGGTTGAAAAAGGGGCGAAAATGTCTCGGCCGCCATTCTTGTTTGACCAGAGTTTACGTGTTGTGCTCCTTTCAATATTATGCCCGAGTTTGTATTTGTTTATCTTTCCCCCGACAGTTATCATGGGCGCGGCGAGCTGTGCAAACACAATCTAGCGGATAGAAAATTTGATAAACAATCCCAGCGCAGCGAGGCCCCGTCTCCAGGCACGTAGGCCGGCACTGTAAAGCATACGGCTTACGCAGGCTCTAGTGACGGGGCCAGCCACATCTCCACACATACGCCGCAGTAACGGCAGTAACTTAGAAATGGCAGCAGGTCAGCCGTTTTTCTAACATAAATGGCAGTAGATCAGCTGTTTTTCTAACATAAATGGCAGTAGATCAGCTGTTTTTCTAACACTTGCATCGGTGAATATGACAGCGAGTAACTTGCAAACAGTAAATGAAATATGACACATGCCTATCGTTGCGGTATATATATATATGGAAATGTAGTTTGTCCATTAGCAGTAGAAATGGCAGTAACTTATAAATGGCACTAGATCAGCTGTTTTCCTAACAGTAGAAATGAAAGTAACTTGCATCAGTGAATATGACAGTGAGTAATTTGCAAACAGTGAATGAAATACGACATATGCCTATACGTCGCATTCCATTCACCGTTTGCAAGTTACTCAGTCATATTCACTCAGTGGAGGTTGCTGTAATTTCTACTGCTAAGGGATAAACTACATTTCCATACATGCACCGCTAGGTATATATGTCATTTTTCTTATCCACTGTTTGCAAGTCAGTACTCACTGACATATTCACTCAGTGAAGGTTGCTGTCATTTCTACTGCTAAGGGATAAACTACATTTCCATATATACACCGCTAGGTATATGTCTTTTTTCCCCCCACTGTTTGCAAGTTACTCACTGTCATAGTCACTCATTACAGACTACAGTAATTTCTACTGCTAGGGGATAAACTACATTTCCATATATACACCGCTAGGTATATGTCATTTTTTTTATCCACTGTTTGCAAGTTACTCAGTCATATTCACTCATTGCAGACTACTGTCACTTCTACTGTTAGAAACAACTGATCTACTGCCATTTATAAGTTACTATCATTCCTACTACCACAGGACAAACACATTTTCATATACACAACGACAGGCAGATGTCATTGTATTTATTGTTTGCAAGTTTCTCACTGTCATATTCACTGTTTGCAAGTTACTGTCATTTCTACTGTTCGGAAAACAACTGATCTACTGCCATTCAGAAGTTTCTACTGCTAAGGGACATACTACATTTCTATATATACAACGATAGGCATATGTCATATTTTATCCACTGTTTGCAAGTTACTGTCATATTCACTGATTGCAAGTTATTGTCATTGCACTGTCATTTCTGCTCTTAGGAATATAGAACAACTTATCTACTGCTATTTATAGGTTGCTGGCATTTCTGTTGCTAAGGGACAAACTACGTTCCATATACACCGCTGGGGATATATACTATTTTTTATTCATTATTTGCAAGTTACTCACTGTCATATTCAATGATTGCAACCGAATTACTGTAAGAGACGAACTACATTTCTACTTATTTCCATATATACACCGCCAGGGATATAATATTAGTCACTGTCTGCAAGTTACTGTCATTTCTACTGCTAGGAATATAGAACAGCTTATTTACTGCCAGCTATAAGTTAGAGCACTATTTCCACTGATAAGGGGCAAACTACATTTGCATATACACCTCTAAGAGTGGTATCCCATTTTCCAATGCAGCTCGTAACCTTGACCAGTGTCATTTTTGACAGCCAGCTTGCATTGAAGGGACAGGTGAACAAACTATGTCAACATGCTTGCCTGGAGATCAGGCGGGTCGGTTAAATCAGACAGTATCTTTCGTTTGAAGCCACCAAAATTGTCGTCTCTCTTGAACTCTCTAGGACTGATTATTGTAATGCTGTCCTTGTTGGCTCTCCTCGGGTTCTCCTTGATACCGATGAACTACTCAGCTCGTCTCATCTGCAACGCTCCTAAATCATCCTGCATCACTCCTTTGCTCTGCGATCTCCACTGGCTACCTATCAGCAGCCAGATTCAATACAAAATCTGCTCTCATCTGCTTCCACATTGTCTCTGGTACAGCTCCTCCACACTTCTTTTGGTTGCTTCATCTCTACTCTTTTTCTCGTTCTCGCTCAGATATTTCGTGTTCCAAGGAAGGGCAGGAGGCGCTGGGGGAGAGATCCTTTCAATACATCGGACCTGTGATCTGGAACTCTCTTCCTCTCTCTGTCAGGCATTCATCTTCATTCTCTTCTTCAAGTCTAAGTTTAAACTGAAAACCCATCTCTTCCCTTCTGCATATTGATTTGTCGTTTTCTTTTTTCTCATTCTACCAATCCATCACCAGTAATGCATGTATTTGTAGTGTGTGTGTGTGTGTGTGTGTGTGTGTGTGTGTGTGTGTGTGTGTGTGTGTGTGTGTGTGTGTGTGTGTGTGTGTGTGTGTGTGTGTGTGTGTGTGTGTGTGTGTGTGTGTGTGTGTGTGTGTGTGTGTGTGTGTGTGTGTGTGTGAGAGAGAGAGAGAGAGAGAGAGAGAGAGAGAGAGAGAGAGAGAGAGAGAGAGATGAACGCATCCCGAGTTGGCATTTGTAAGCGCTCCGGGCTCTTCCGAGATGGGGCGCCATAAATTATGTATTATTATTAAATACAAGGACACACAACAACATATCTACATGTGTTATCACTTCAGCTGGTAGAGACACAGAGCAGTGTACTTGCTGTCACTTTGTCAACTGCTGGCTGTCCTTTAAATTAAGTCCACAACTGATGAAGGGATTGGATTTTGTCCTGTCAACCGCACATGGCGAGTCACCTCAGGATGAACAAACCAAGGGTGCATTTCAACCATTGACTATGGAAATCAAATGCAAGCCACGTCCACTGTGTCCGTTGCAGCTACATGTGTGAGGTGAAGTTATTATCTCTTCTTTTCACGAGCGGTTATTTTGACAGTCTAAAGAAGGGCACCATTAGAGATACGAACGTTTGGAAGTAGTCGCCAGGTTCTCGAATATACCCATTGTTGGGCGGCAACA
>JABMCL010003623.1:405000-407500 GCA_018857735.1 Alviniconcha marisindica | reverse complement strand
TGGGTGTTGGGGCGTGCTGGTGATAGGAGGGTCCTGGTGACGAGGCACTGGGTGTTGGGGCGTGCTGGTGATAGGAGGGTCCTGGTGAGGCACTGGGTGTTGGGGCGTGCTGGTGATAGGGGGTCCTGGTGACGAGGCACTGGGTGTTGGGGCGTGCTGGTGATAGGAGGGTCCTGGTGAGGCACTGGGTGTTGGGGCGTGCTGGTGATAGGATGGGTCCTGGTGACGAGGCACTGGGTGTTGGGGCGTGCTGGTGATAGGAGGGTCCTGGTGAGGCACTGGGTGTTGGGGCGTGCTGGTGATAGGTGGGTCCTGGTGAGGCACTGGGTGTTGGGGCGTGCTGGTGATAGGTGGGTCCTGGTGAGGCACTGGGTGTTGGGGCGTGCTGGTGATAGGTGGGTCCTGGTGACGAGACATTGGGTGTTGGGGCGTGCTGGTGATACGTGGGTCCTGGTGAGTCACTGGGTGTTGGGGCGTGCTGGTGATAGGTGGGTCCTGGTGACGAGGCGCTGGGTGCTGGGACGTGCTGGTGATGCCCGGGTGCTGACTGGAAGCTGGGGGCAGCTTGCGGAAGGCCATGCAGTGGAGGTGGTCAAGCTTGACGTAGCGCCAGCGCCGGAAGCCCAGGGCCTCGATGGCCGTCTTCCAGCTGCGCATCATCGGGGCGTTGCGGTGCTGGCTGCAACAGTCGGACAGGTTCCCGTTCCGTTAGAAACGCTATGTGCAACTGTCGATGCTTTCAAACTTGTCCGTTCGGGAAATCTTAATTCTTCAGCTTCCAGGAATCTGATTAGATTCTGTTTGATTTGGTGTATCGTGTTGTGTTGTGTGTGTGTGACTCGGTCTCCGTGGCGGGGAGGGGGGGGGGGGGGGGGGGGGGGGGGGGAACAATATTTTTATGTGTTGATGTATATTTTAATATGTTTTTCTCTTCTTCCTCGTATTTATGCAGAGACACACTGACTTTTGTGTATTTTAGAACCAATAAACAAAGGAAGTCGCCTCATTAGCGCTCGAAAGACACAAACATGTGTTGTTGGTTTTTTTTTGTGTGTGTGTGTGTGTGTGTGTGTGTGTGTGTGTGTGTGTGTGTGTGTGTGTGTGTGTGTGTGTGTGACTCGGTGTCGGTGGGTGGGAGGGGTGGGGGGGGGAACAATATTTTTATGTGTCGATGTATATTTTAATGTTTTTCTCTTAATCCTCGTATTTATGCAGAGACACACTGACTTTTGTGTAGTTTAGATAGAATCAATAAACAAAGGAAGTCGCCTCATTAGCGCTCGAAAGACACAAACATAACAACAAAGACCTGAATCATTACTGAATATTACTGAACATTACTGAATCATTACTGAACATTACTGAATCATTACTGAACCATTACTGAATCATTACTGAATGCTACCGAATCATTACTGAATGCTACTGAATCATTACTGAATATTACCGAATCATTACTGAATATTACCGAATCATTACTGAATATTACTGAATCATTACTGAATATTACAGAATCATTACTGAATCATTACTGAATATTACCGAATCATTACTGAATATTACTGAATCATTACTGAATATTACTGAATATTGCCGAATCATTACTGAATATTACTGAATCATTACTGAATATTACCGAATCATTACTGAATATTACCGAATCATTACTGAATATTACTGAATCATTACTGAATATTACTGAATCATTATTGAATATTACAGAATCATTACTGAATATTACCGAATCATTACTGAATATTACTGAATCATTACCGAATATTACTGAATATTACTGAATCATTACTGAATATTACTGAATCATTACTGAATATTACTGAATATTACCGAATCATTACTGAATATTACTGAGCGAAATCACGGCGGCCCAGGAGACCGAAAGCGAGGACGGACTGCCGTTTTTTGCACGACCCAGCCTCAGATTCGATCTGGTGACCTGGCTCAGTAGGAATGACCTAGGTCAATACCGTGCCCAATCTCGCTTTCGATTTCCTGACCCGACATGACCTCCCTCGTGGATATTCTAAAAAAATAGTCCACGGTGTGGTTTGGTGGCGTCCCCCCCCCCCCCCCCCCCGCCTCCCCCCCACCCAGTGTACATGTATGTCACACGAGGATCTGGGGGAAGAGTGATAGTGGTACTGGCACTCGCACAATAGTCTGATGAATATTATTCTGAAAGTAACATTGAATAATTTGGGCAGAAGTCTGAATGGCACGACATAGTTATGCCATCATGTAGCAGCAGAACCAAGGTGTGTGTGTGTGTGTGTGTGTGTGTGTGTGTGTGTGTGTGTGTGTGTGTGTGTGTGTGTGTGTGTGTGTGCGCGCGCGTGTGTGTGTGTATTGTGTTGCTAAGATGGGGCGGGTGGGAGGGCAAACGATTCTCTTTTTTTATTCATCGACGTATATTGCAATATACTGTATACATTTTTTCTTTTCTTTCTTTCTTTTTTTCTTTCTACATATTAATTATGTAGGG
>JABMCL010003623.1:385000-400000 GCA_018857735.1 Alviniconcha marisindica | reverse complement strand
GACAGATGCGCAGAACGAACTACGTGAGAGTCTGGCGGAAGGGTGCCGGAAAGCGAGGTTGGGAGTGTGGTGCAGTACCTGAGTAGCGGGACTGATGTCGACGCCGATGGCCAGGAACTCCTCAAACTCCAGGAAGGGGTTGTAGCAGCTGCCGACGTCCAGCAGACGGATCTTGCCCTCCAGCGGTAGTCGTCTGCCACACACAGTCACGCAGACGGTTACCAGTCGTTCTCAGAGTCGGACTTCACGAGTCCACGAGTCAGCCACGCACATCCCACTAATGAACTGTTAAGTTCATTACGTTAGTCCACGCTCGCCGGCATCGTCGCCCGCTTTTACATTTGTAGGTTCACCGCCCTTCAAGACACTTTCCTCGTCGTTGAACTTGGTCAGAAAAGAATCTGAATCTGAATTCTAGGGGTGACTAAACACGGTTGGCTGCCGAAAAGCAGATTCAGCATGCAAGAAGAAGATAAAGAAAGACTGAAACAAGGAAAGAAAGAAAGACAGAAAGAAGCTGTATTGGCCAGACACAATGAAGGGTAATTGGTACTGTGCTCTGTCAGAAGTCATATGCTTTTTTCCCTATCTGTCAACTTACTTAATTACCTAGTGTGTGATTTTTTAGTTTTGTTTTGCTTAACGTCCATGGAGGCGAGAAGGGACGGGGACGAGTGGGAAAGGGGAAGAGAGGAGTGAAACCTCGAAACAGGCGCCAACCCGGAAGACCCAGGCTGCTGTGGACCGCCGCCAGAACAACAGGATGTTAAGGCAGTGTCCGTCCTGCATTGCGCAGCGACAACAGCACCACGCAATCGCGCTGTCCCAACAGCTATGCATCTATGACCTACCTATCTACGACCTAGTTATTTTTCTTCTATCATGAGTTCTATGCTTTCCTCCTTAATTATGAGTCTGGTTTACAATTACTTACCTATCTATGACTATTTATCTATCTTCTATCAGGAGTTATATGCTTTCTTCCATATCCATCTGTCTATCTGGCTTACTTAATTACTTACCTATCTATGACCTATCTATTTATCTATCTTCTATCAGGAGTTATATGCTTTCTTCCCAATCTATCTTCTGTCTGGCTTATAATTACCTACCTATCTACGACCTATCTAGTTATCTTCTATCAGGAGTTATTAGCTTTCTTCCCTATCTATCTGTCTGTCTGTCTGTCTTATAATAACTTACCTATCTATGACCTATCTATTTATCTCTCTTCTATCAGGAGTTGCATGCTTTCTTCCCTATCTATCTACTCTGGTTTACTTAATTACTTACCTGTCTATGACCTATCTACATATCTCTCTTCTATCAGGAGTCATATGCTTTCTTCCCTACCTACCTGTCTGGCTTATAATTACTTACCTATCTATGACTATCTATTTATCTCCTATCAGGAGTTATTTGCTTTCTTCCCTGTCTGGCTTATAATTACTTACCTATCTATGACCATCTCTTTATCTTCTACGAGTCATATGCTTTCTTCCCTATCTATCTGTCTATCTGGCTTACTTAATTACTTACCTATCTATTTATCTATCTTCTATCAGGAGTTATATGCTTTCTTCCCTATCTATCCTTCTGTCTGGCTTACTTAATTACTTACCTATCTATGACCTATTTACCTATATATCTAAACCTTTGGCAGATCGGAACCTGAAAGGTCCGACTGGTATGGTCTGGCACGGCATGCCATATAATGCCGACATCTTCTTGCCTTGCCTCCTCATCTTATTCACAGGAAATCCGGATCTCTTTTCCACAGGAAAGGTCAGCGGATGCGACAGACTCTCGCAGCCACTGTCAGTAACCATACTGCATTGACGTACGTTGCTGTAACCGCTACACACTTTGGCTGGTAGGGCAAAAGTACTTGCTGATTCGTTTTGTGACCACTGTAATCTCTGCTGAATCCGAGCATGCAGTCACTTGCCGCATCTTCGTGTAAGTACTGCGACTGTTCACTAGCAGGCTGGCCTGGTGAAGCGGCCCTTTCTCCTCTGGAGTCCACGCAAGTCCGCTAAGTGCGGACTGAGTGTCCATTCCTTTTCAGGACGCTCCCCGCAAAACCCCAAAAGATCCCTCGGCACTGAAAATCCGAGTTAAACGGAGATAATAAAAAAAAGGAAAAAAAAAGGGGGGATCTGTCTTTGAAAGGGGTGAGCTGGGATCCTAGTTAAAGAACATGTGTTCGTGTTTTTGTTGTTGACATATAACCACGTCAATAACCACGGGGCGGAGCTGCTCGACTTGTGCTGCTTGTTCTGTTCGAGAAAAGACCTCCCATCCACTGCGAGGAACACTCGCGTATACAAAATTACGAGAGATCAAAAGAAGTTCTAATTATTGCACAATCAGTTTTTTAAATCATTGTTTACCCCAAGGCTAAATAATAATTGTGTCTTTTTTCTCCTCTCTAAATTACATGGAGATTTCCAGCGAAACAAACACACACACATACACACACACACACACACACACACACACACACACACACACACACACACACACACACACACACTACACACACACACAACACACATCACACAACCCACACACACACACACACACACACACACACACACACACACACACACACACACACACACACACACACACACACACAGAGGAGTACACATGCACACACACACATCCTACTCATTAAATAACAGGTAGCATATATACGGTTAATGAAATATATATATATATATATATATATATATATATATATATATATATATATATATATATATATATATATATATAATACTATACTACATACAGGCGCGATCAATAGCAACAAACGTCATAATCATATGACACAGAAGCACGTGAAACAGCCATTTACCCCAAGCCACTTTTTAATGGACGAACTTCAAAGGAGGGTTTGAATGATGACTTCTTTCAAACAAACGAAACTATTTCAATGGGCGTGAAAATCTTCATACCGCTCCATACTAAAGACGCGGTGTACGCACAACCAGTCTCGTGATGAACACTGACCTTTTAATGAACAACATCCATCTCAATCAATTCTCTCTCTCTCTCTCTCTCTCTCTCTCTCTCTCTCTCTCTCTCTCTCTCTCTCTCTCTCTCTTCCCTCCTCTCAACCTCCCTCTCTTCAATGACATATGTTTGTCTGTCTCTCACCAACACAGTTTCTCCAGTCTGAATATCAGAGCATATCTTCTTTTTGTTTTTGTTTTTCAGTGTCAGTCGTTATTGATGACATTATACTTTCCCCAGTTTGATGTGTACACATTACTGAGATACGTCAATGAGGAAAAAAATATATCAGTGTAAAATAAAGAACATTATTTATCAGATGATTCGTTGGTGTTATTTACTTCCTCTTTGGAGTAAAACAGTGTGTGTGTGTGTGTGTGTGTGTGTGTGTGTGTGTGTGTGTGTGTGTGTGTGTGTGTGTGTGTATGTGTGTGTGTGTGTTCGTGTATGGTGTGTGTGTGTTGTGTGTGCGTGTGTGCGTGTTCGTGTGTGTGTGCGTGCGTGCGTGCGTGCGTGCGCGCGTGTGTGCGCGCGTGTGTGCGCGCGCGCGCGTGGGGGGTGGGGGTGGAGAGAGGGGCTAAGGGGGTTCGTTTGAGGGGGTGTTGTGGGTGGGGGTATGGGGGTGGGGGGTACGGGGGTAGTAAGTTCTCCCCAAAAAGCTCCTCCGCTGGCGCCATTTACTCCTTGGATAAAACACCGTCAAGTCTCACAGCTGGCCTCACGGTTACCCGCGGCATCTTTGGTCTTGTTGCCTGGGCGACATCAAGACGAACAGGACACTTGTCCTTGTTGCGTTCTGCCAGTCAACGCGTGCAATAGGACAGAGCAAGCACTAAGGACATTAGTTTTGTCCTTGTTGCGTTCTGCCAGTCAACGCGTGCAACAGGACAGAGCAAGCGCTAGGACACTTGTCCTTGTTGCGTTCTGCCAGTACCCGCGTGCAACAGGACAGAGCAAGCGCTAGGACACTTGTCCTTGTTGCGTTCTGCCAGTTCCCGCGTGCAACACTAGGACATTAATGTTGTCCTTGTTGCGTTCTGCCAGTCAACGCGTGCAACAGGACAGAGCAATCGCTAGGACACTTGTCCTTGTTGCGTTCTGCCAGTTCCCGCGTGCAACAGGACAGAGCAAGCGCTAGGACACTAATGTTGTCCTTGTTGCGTTCTGCCAGTCAACGCGTGCAACAGGACAGAGCAATCGCGAGGACATTAATGTTGTCCTTGTTGCGTCCTGCCACTCCTAACACTCGCTACTCGCAAAACCTGGATAAGAAATGTTACTGCAAAATCAAGGGAGCATTTCACAACAAGGTCCTCGGGTTTAAGTTAGCTATTTTACTGACAGAGATATTTTGATCTCGTCTACCCGTTGGACATGAAACGGCTAGTTCCTTTAAATTGTCTTTGGAAGCGCAAGCGTTAACGGTTGTGCGACAGTAAATCAATCACACGCCCTCCGTTCTAGTCTCCTGAATCTTTGCCCCTTCTGTGGCCAGAAATTGATCAAAAACAGCGCGCGCGCGCACACACACACACACACACACACACACACACACACACACACACACACACACACACACACACACATGTATAACACGCAAAACACACACACACACGTATACACACACACACACCACACACACACACACACACACACAACACACACACACACACACACACATACACACACACACACACACACACACTACACACACACACGTATACACACACACACACACATACACCACACACTCACACACACACACACACACACACACACACACACACACACACACACACACACACACACACACACACACACACACACACAAGTTAACGCTAAGGCACTAGCACACATAACAATGATCATAACTAAGGTATTTATAAAGCGCAAAATCTAAGCGCCTACACGCACGCACACAAATACACACGCATACACACGCACGCACGTACGCACGCACGCACACACACACACACGCACACACAGGCATCCGCACACACAAGCATATTGAGTATACAAAGCTTAATCTACACAACTTAAAACAGGCAGCAAACAGACTTCAGACAGATGAAGAGACGGATTAAGACGGCGGCGTGGAACGGAAAAAGAAATGTTTTGAGGTTTGATTTAAAGGAGTCGAGAGAGAGGAGTTTCCGTCCGAGACGAAGGTGAAGGTCAGACATTCCATGTAGAAGGACCGAAGACAGAAGAGCCACGGGAATTAACCAACAGTGGAAAGTCTGGTACGAAGAATCTGGAGGCTGAGAGTATCAGAAGAAGAGCGGAAAGTACGGGGGAGGGGGGCCGGGAGGGGAGGTTGGGGGGGGGGGGGGGGGGTCATCGGCATGTTTTCAGGAACCTATGACGTAACTAAATACGGCAGTGGTTGAAGGAAGGATGTTGTAAACCGGTGCTTGGAGTTTGGATCTGACTCTGAGCGGTTTCCGGCACCGTAGACTGCAAGAACTAACCAACTTCCATCTTCAACATTTTCCTCTATCTAGTGTCAACCGCCTGCAGCGTGACAAGTGCACACACGTTTTTTCGCACATGCTGATCGCGTGCGTGCGTGCGTGCTTGCGTTCGTGCGTGCGTGTGTGTGTGTGTGTGCGTGTGTGCGTGCGTGCGTGCGTGCGTGCGGGCGGGCGGGCGTATGTGCGTGTGATCAGGTGCTCACAATACACAGGTTAACCAGAAAAACACTAGTTTCCATCAGACTCGTCTTGTTTGGCTGCAACTAAGTCCTGGCAGGCAGCGTAATAGCTACCTAGCAAACCGGCAACAACTGATAAAGATGCTGTGACCAAAACAACGTTGAACCAACCGCTCTTTCTTAATAATAATAATAATGCACATTTATCGTGCGCTGATCAACGCCCTGATCAACGCCCTACATGATACAGATTAACCTAAATATGATATAGAGCATAGTCCTACCGAAACAGTAGGACTTCACGGTTTCTTTCAGCTGGCGATTCGGCAAGGTGGATACGTACTTTTGCCTGTCAGTATAGCGGGTTGAAAATGAAAATGCAAAATGGTACACAGGTAACAGTGCCGTGTCAGAATGCACGCGAACACTGTGGAGTCAATTATCGATCTCGGGTTCCCGATCGATGTTGATCTCGTGAGGCGTGTAATTCTATCTACCTTTTTTCTACTCCGCTTGCGACAACAGGCGTAATGTGCATCGGATTGTTTTCCCCGTCTCGTTAAATGGCACACAATCTGTCGGCGTTCACTGCTTTGTACTCAGAGAATTCACGTGCCTCGAAAACGGAAAGCCTTCCCGTTGGGGTTTTTTTGGCCGCCTTTCCTCGGACGAATCGGCGAAAGGTTATTGATAGCTCCGACATAAACGCACCGCAGTAAACTTGCAACGCCCAAGTAATGAACTCGCAAATGGATGAACTGATCGATTTTTGATTAAGTTGTACGTTTGTAGAGAAACATTGATTAGCAAATCGTGATACTGAAACACTATATATCCACCCGAACGGAGGAAAACGACAGACATACAGAGAACCAGCCAGCCAGCCACCGAGCGAGCAAGCGAACGAGAGAGAGAGAGGGAGAGGGAAGGAGAGAGGGGAGGGAGGGAGGGAGAGGGGGGGAGGGAGGAAGGGAGAGAGAGGGAAAGGGGGGGGGGGGAGAGAGAGAGAGAGAGAGAGAGAGAGAGAGAGAGAGAGAGAGAGAGAGAGAGAGAGAGAGCTAGCTTTCCGCAATTTGTAGAAAGAGAATGGGGTGTATGGGGTGGGTAGAGGGGGAAAAGTGTGTGTGTGTGTGTGTGTGTGTGTGTGTGTGTGTGTGTGTGTGCGTGCGTGCGTGCGTGCGTGCGTGCGTGTGTGTGTGGTGTGAGTGTGTGTGTGTGTGTGTGTGTGTGTTGTGTAGAGAGAAAAGAGGAGGAGAGAGAGAGAGAGAGATGAGAGGAGTGGAATGTGTGTGTGTGTGAGAGAGAGAGAGAGAGAGAGAGAGAGAGAGAGAGAGAGAGAGAGAGAGAAGAGAGAGAGAGAGAGAGAGAGCTGTTTCACAATAGCCTCATGTGCAAGTCTGCACGGCTTCGATCAAAAAGTCCGCTTCAGTGCCGAGTTCAATAAACACCGCCACTGACGAAAACTGTAAACCACGGTACACCCTACCTACCTGTGTCGGCATGTATGCATGTGATTCAGTCTTCACCCAAATACACGAACCCGTCTGGGGTGGAGCTTCGCTGCAAATGCAGTGTTGCAGGCCACACTAAATTTTATGAACAGTGTTGAGATCAAAGCAATGTAAGAGGCTGGGATGTGCTGCAAGTTGACTAATAGGATAAGTGTCCAGGCAGGACATTTGTCCTCTCCTAGAAATAGTAACAGGACTTTTTTTCTGGGATGTAGGCTGCAACAACTAATCAGAGTACATGTGGCTGCAACAGGTATTCACACACACACACACACACACACACACACACACACACACACACACACACACACACACACACACACACACACAATGACTACTGTCATCCCCAGCTTGGTCCGGTGGTTCAGCGTAAAGCCCGTTCTTAACTGGGCGAAGTGTTTGTTCGCCGAACATACTTCGGACAGTTCGACAAACTATGATTCGTTTCTTAATTGAACTTTTAGTTCGCCGAACATGGTTCGGACGGTTCGACGAACTATACTTCGTTCTTAACTGGCTTATAATGAGATGCAAGCTTCGGCCCGAACTTGCGGCAGAAGCGCAGCAGAAGCAGACGCGCAGCAGACAGCATGATCCAAAATGTAGGCTAAAGTCAAGTCAATATACTTTAATCATCCCTCACAGGGTAATTCAACTAACTACTATATCATTCTGGGTCCCAGAGACAAGGCTGCGCCTCCAAAAAGTCAACAAATAAAAAATTAAAAAAATCCCTCCGAAGCGAATGAAGTACCTAGCGACACCGTCATCCATTTTTTATTTCTCTTTCTTCCTCATCCACAGGCGAGCTCTTTGCTCTCAGCCAATCAAAGACAAGATTAGTCGAACTGGGCGAATATTCCCAGAACATTTTGAGCAAAGCTTTTTGGACCCCGAATACAGTTCGACGAATACTCCGAACTCTATTCGCGAAGCAAAGGTTCGCCCAATTAAGAACCAACTATGTTCGCCGAACATTTTTCAAGTTCGACGAATACTCCGAACTATATCGAAGCAAAGGTGTGCCCAATTAAGAACCAGCTATGCTCGCCGAACATTTTTCAGGTTTGACGAATACTCCGAACTATGTTCGCGAAGCAAATGTTCGCCCAGTTAAGAACGGGGTAAGCAGTATTCAACAGACACTGGCCGCCTCAACCCGAAAGGAATGGGACATGTCCGCCTCCTGCGGTAAGTAATCCGACAGTTTAGGCTATCAGTCGCTCAATGACCGGTGTCCGACGCCAAAGTACATACATGAAGGTAGGCAAATTAATGTTCCAAAGGGTTGCATCCATCTCAGAGAAAACAAAAACAAAAGCAAACAACGACGACAACAGCAACAACAAACAAAGGGTGGGGTGGGGGTGGTTGGAAGGGAGGGGGGGAGGGGGGGGGGAGTCCCTCAGTCATCGCACCAGTTCGGCACTGATTTTTTGTTTTTGTTTTTTAAAATCTGAATCAAGAATGACTGCTAGCGTTCTAAAATAAGAACCAAACACATAAAAGATTCAAAAGAACGCTTATTTATTATGACATAGACAGCACGATGCAAATTTTCAGGGAAATCTCCTTCTTCGGGCCACAAAACAACATATAAACAAAGCGCCTATACAAAGGGAAAGAACTGGATCTAAATGCATCAGAGAGTAACACACTCTTTTTGATGAGATCCAAACACAAAAAGGTTCAAACGATCGCTTATTTATTTTGACACGGATATTGTTTTAGAACGCTTGCAGTCATTCTGTTTGAGATTTCTTTTTTCTTTTTGATGAACTAGATCTAGTAGGTTGCATCCTTTTACGGCAAACTGACAGTTTTCCGTTGGTGCTCAAATGGCAATACGTTTATAGTAGACAACTCAATTTTTTCAGGCGTTACTTTTATATCCGCCCACGTACTCTCTCCCCCTCTCTCCCTCTCTCTCGTCCCCCCCTCCTCCCCCTCTCTCTCTCTCTCTCTCTCTCTCTGTGAATTCGTTTGTACATTCCAGGTGTGGATGTGTGGATGGATGAGTTTTCTCTAATTCTACCCAGAGAAACTGATTGATTGATTGAGTGAGTGAACTTTAATATTCAAAGATCAAGACTTTAAGCAGAAGCCTAGTCTTGCAGTTCGTCCTCGCCAAAACATAACAGCAACAAAACACACACCCATCTATGCAAAGCATAGAGGTATAGCCAAAGAGGTATAGCCATAGAGGCAGAGCCAAAATGCGAAAAGGTCGAAGTAAAAACCCACTCTCGTCTCATAGCCTCGCCTTGCTACAATATAGACTGCATGGTACAAAAGAAAAAGGGCAAACCGAAACAAACCTACTGCCATTCGAGCACCAACGGAAAACTGTCAGTTAGCTGACGGAATCATCCGGTGTAACCGGTTAAGGCAGTGGTTGGAGGTCAACACTCTTCGACGAAACCATAACACTAAAAGACGAAGGATCAATGAAGCCTATATTATAAGAACTTGTAAACTATAATCTGAAAAAGAACGAGGCCTGGATCGCTTGTGTAGACTCAACAACCAAAGGAAGTTCAATGGCGCCGGAAAGATGTTGATAGCTTCACACGAAGACAACAAAGATGTTGACGATGTGTCCTTGGTGGGGGTTACGTAACTATTATTTACTCGCACGCCAGCTGAGTAGGCGAGTCGGGTCTATGATGTTATGTTCACGTGACGTCTTGTATAATATATACCAAGTTGTGAACAATCTAAAAGGAAGAGGACTGCCATCGTTCAGACAAAAGATCAAGCCAAGTTATGTCAAAATACATTAATCATCCCTCACATGGCAATTCAACTAACTACTAACTATGCTAATTTAAAATAAATAAATATTTACAAAGTACAAAGATCGCCAGCAGCATCATAATTGACAATAACGTAATAAAAACACATAAGAACAAAATTCCATAATTAAATATCATATGGAAAACAGTATCCCTATAGCCTCCCCATCCCGCCGCCCCCCGACACACACACACACACACACACACACACACACACACACACACACACACACACACACACACACACACACACACACACACACACACACACACGTACGCACGCACGCACACACACCACAAAGCCTCCCCATCCCGCCGCCCCCCGACACACACATGCACGCACGCACACACACCACAAACGCACGCACGCAGGAACGCGCGCGCGCGCACACACACACACAGGCGCGCACACACACTCCCCTCACCCAACCTACATACAAGCAACATTTCTATCAATCATCAACCAGACACACTCACCCATCGCTGTAGTCCCCCCCCCCCCCCCCCCCACAACAGCATCATAATTGACAATAACGTAATAAAAACACATACGGACAAAATTCCATAATATAAATATCATATGGAAAAAGTATCCCTATAGCCTCCCCACCCAGCCGCCCCCCGACACACACACACACACACACACACACACGCACGCACGCACGCACGCACGCACGCACGCACGCACGCACGCACCACAAACGCACGCACGCACCACAAACGCAGGCACGCAGGCACGCGCGCGCGCGCACGCACACACACACAAACACACACACACAGGCGCGCACACACACTCCCCTCACCCAACCTACATACAAGCAACATTTCTATCAATCATCAACCAGACACACTCACCCATCGCTGTAGTCATAGCTCCCCCCACCCCCACCCCCCCACCCCCCCCCACCCACTTAAATCATGAGAATGATTACCCCCCCCCCCACCCCCCCACACCACCCACACACACCCACCCACCCACACACACAGGTTAAAAACTGGACGTCTTTTGTTGAGACATGGCAGAGCAATATGCAACATATGGCTTTGACAAGATACAAAAGGACACAGGCAGTCTTTTCACGTCAAGTGGAACTCCCTCCGATTCGCAGTTACGACACTTCCGATGGGAAGTGCATACTTGTTTTTTCATTCTGTCCACTAATATTTAATAGAAAACTCATTTTTATTACACATATCGTACAACTACAGTACGATACATACTTGTTTATTCTGTCCACTAATATTTTATATGAACCTTTTCTTTCTTTCTTTCTTTCTTTCTTTTTAAATCAGACATATAATTATACAACACTATACAGCACAACACTGACAATGATGGAAGGCACCATTTTCAAACAAACACAGCCTGAAAAACGTTGTTACTGTTCTGTTCTCAAACTTCAAATACAGACGTAGACCATATCTTATTCTGCGATCTGAAAAGGGAGTCGGCAGGCGGAGAGACGATGGCTGAAATCTAAGCTCACAGTCCACAAACAAATATACGACTCCATTAAAGAGAAAGTAACAAACCTTGTAGATAAAGCCAAACAAGCCTACTACTCTGCCAAGATTCAGTCTAGCACAACCTGTAAACAGCTCTTTGGCAAAACTTCAACACCATTCTCGGCAAAACCAATTCTTCACCTCTTCCTTCAACGTTTGACTCTGACGACCTCCCGAATGTCTTTACTTCACTGAGAAAATCCGCACCATCAGAAACAATTTTCCTCCTCCAAACCCAACTGCTTGCCCCGATACCTCTTTCGCTGGAAATCCCTTGTTAGCTAACTTTGAGCGTTTCACTGATGAATTTGTCTTAAAAATAATCAACAGTGCACCCGCCAAGACTTGTGAACCTGATTCCATTCCCACCACGCTTCTTTGTGAAAATCTTGACAACCTCTTGCCGACCATCACGAACATCATCAACACATCTCTTACCACTGGCATTGTACCACGTGATCTGAAGACTGCCATCGTCAAACTTCTGTTGAAAAAAGCCAGCACTTGACAGAAATCTTTTCAAAAACTACCGTCCCATTTCTAACCTTCCATTTCTGTCCAAAATCCTTGAAAAAAGGTCGTCCTCCGAAACCTTGTCTCCCATCTCCAAGAAAACAACCCCAGCAACTCCTTTCAGTCAGCCTATCGAGCAGGACATAGCACCGAGACCGTTTTGTTACGTATTGTAAACGATATTCTCTCCGCTCTGGACAATGACAACATTTCTGTTCTTCTTTTCTCGGATCTTTCTGCCGCTTTTGACACTACTGACCACCAAATTCTCCTCTCCCGCCTGAACTCTGTTTTTGGCCTTCAGTCTGCTGCACTCCAACGGTTTCAGTCATATCTCTCAAACAGATATCGGTCCACTTCAGTAAATAACTCGTCTTCAGCTCATGTACGGTGTGTCTCAGGGCTCAGTACTGGGGCCCGTTCTCTTCGTCCTGTACACTATAATTATATACCTCTCTCCGATATCATAGCTAACCACTCTGTAAACCATCATCTTTTCGCAAATGACACAGCTCCAGAAATCCGCTCCTCTCAGTGAAGTGACCAACCTCACTAAAGAACTCAATGCATGCACAGACGACATAACGGGATGACCGACAATCAGCTCAAACTCAACGACGACAAAACAGAAGCTCTTCTCTTTCCCTTTTCGTCTTCCTTGAAACCTTCCACCGTTTCCCTCCCTGGTTCAATTATTTTGGCTCTCACAACATCCCCTTTTCTGGTTCTGCCAGGAACTTTGGGTTCATTCAGAATGGTTCTGTTCCTGCTTACCTCTCTGAACTGCTACTTGTCTACACTCCGTCTCGTACACTACGCTCTTCTTCTGACACCCGCATGCTGAAACTCCAACAATACAAACGCAAGACTCGTGGCCTTCGCACCTTCTCTTGCTTTGGACCCCACATTTGGAATTCACTCCCACAAGACCTTAGACACTGCTCAGCCCTGTCATCTTTTAAAGCCAAACCGAAAACCTTCCTCTTCTCACAGTATTTCCGCCCCAACTAATATCAGTACCCACTTTCTGCTCCAGTAAGTGTGTGTGTGTGTGTGTGTGTGTGTGTGTGTGTGTGTGTGTGTGTGTGTGTGTGTGTGTGTGTGTGTGTGTGTATGTGTGTGTGTGTGTATGTATGTGCGCGTGTGTGTGTGTGTTTCGTGTGTGTGTGTGGCATGTGTGTGTGTGTGTGTGTGTGTGTGTGTGTGTGTGTGTGTGTGTGTGTGTGTGTGTGTGTGTGTGTGTGTGCGCGCGCATGCTCGTGCGCATGAACGATGTATAATACAGATCAGTGTCATACACATTTGGCTTCATTGCGGTTTGTGTGTGCGCGCGCGCGCGTGCGCGTGTGTGTGTGTATGTGTGCGTGCGTGTGTGCGTGCGTGCGTGCGTGCGTGCGTGCGTGTGCGTGTCCGTATAACACTTTATGTAAATTGTTTTGGTACTCAACATCTGTATAGAATATCATGCTTACGTTAATATGTATCATGTGAGCGCTCAGGGCGTTGATGAGCGCATGATAAATGCACATTATTATTATTGTTCAGTCCTGTCTCCGAAGCAACAAATATAACTTTAATTGGTATAAACAGAACTGAAACGATTATAAAAATGCGTACTGCTGACTGTCCCACAACAGCGAAATGTCAAATTATTTTTTCGTTACTTTGTCTGCCTGTCGCTGCGTTCCTCAATCCTGACATCCTCTGACCTTGGAATTCGGCTGCGCGGCTGAACACTGCATGCCAACTTAAACAGAATACAAGCAAAAACGGCACGCACTGAAGTTGCCTTAATAGCACGCTTAGCCTTTCGATGGCATTGATTTGAAACAGTTTCAACCTTTCAAACTCTGTAATTCCGCGCATTGGGTAGTGTCTTTCCTCAGCGAAAGCGGATCCCCTCTCGGTATGCGCAAGCGGGACTTGTTGACAGCGACATGGATGTTGATACCACGTAAACACCATCGATCCAAATCACCTGGTGCGCACGTGACGCGCGCCGCAAGCTGTTTTTAAACTGTCGCATGATTCGCCTGTTGTAGCGCGATAGCCGTGTTTTGCTGCGGCAGGATTAGCTCTTTAAACGTTCGATCTGGCTTCGGTATTGATAAGCAAGGGTCGCTGCGAGACGCTGCCTGCACGTGGGTTCTGCGCTCGAAGCGGAAAGAGAAATAAATGAATGTGAGCGGTGCAGGTTATGAAGAACGCAAATAACAACAACTGTGTGTACAGGAGAATGACAACCACGCTTCGTCTGGCACAGGAAATTATTGATAGTGTGTGCGTGCGTGCGTGCGTGCGTGCGTGAGATAGAGAGAGCGAGAGAGAGAGACAGAGAGAGACAGTGACAGACAGACAGAGACAGAGACAGAGAGAGAGAGAGACAAACAGACAGAGACAGAGACAGAGAGAGACAGAGACAGAGATAGAGACAGAGAACTCGAACACTTTATTTTAGAAGAATTGTAGTTTAGGTTCAGTCAAAAACCTGTCTAACAACTAGTCTACTGATGAGCAGATATGAAATTACAGGCATTATTTATATACATATAGGCATGAATGAGTGAGTGAAACGTTATACATGAGAATTTCCACACAAACATAGCGTGTTCACAGCGCCATATGAACACATGCCATACATCATTCAGTTACATATTATAAGCATACAATCAGCAAATAAAGCAGCAGAACATAATTATGATCAGTTCATAATTATGGCTAGTATCGGAAAAGAAAACAGAAGCAGAGAGAGAGACTCGGAGAGAGAGGAGTGTGTGTGTGTGTGTGTGTGTGTGTGTGTGTGTGTTGTGTGTGTGTGTGTGTGTGTGTGTGTGTGTGTGTGTGTGTGTGTGTGTGTGTTTCTTTCGGGCTATGAGTATCAGTACAGACAGGAATAACGCCAGGTCGGATACAAAACAAATGTCACCGAGTAACGGCACAGCAAATGTGAACAGCCTTCTCTGGAGTTTACCACTGAAATGGGCACATAAACTAACAAACT
>JABMCL010003623.1:172500-372500 GCA_018857735.1 Alviniconcha marisindica | reverse complement strand
GTCTGTGGACACCGTTTTGTGACTTTGTCCCTCACAATTATGAAACATTAAAATGGCTCTCATCGCTGCCCACCTTAATGCACAAGTCATTCTGGTGGTGACAGTGTGGCATTAGGTATATAATCTCTCCCCGCCCCTTCACCCCCCCCCCCCCCACCTCCATACCCCCTTCCCCCCGTCCCTAATAAGCCTTATGGTTTCTGTGGACGTTAGGCACCATGTTTACTTACTTACTTACTTTCAACGGCTGGTTTGGCCTAGCGGTAAGGCGTTAAGAAGAAGGACCTTGGCTCGATTCCGCTTTGTCTCTCCTTTCGCTTCAAAAAGGTTGTGGTTCGTGGACACTGCCTAGTGACTTTGTCCCTCACAATTATTGAAACATTAAAATGGCTCTCATCGCTGCCCACCTTAATGCAGGGGTCATTCTGGCGGTGACAGTGTAGCGATAGGTATATAATCTACCTCTCCCCCACCCCCCCCTCCCCGTCCCTGAAAAGCCTTCTGGTTTCTGCGGACGTTACGCACCATGTTTACTTACTTTATTTACTTACTGCAACACACGCGAGCTGGGATACTTACGGTTGTTGCGCACAGCCAGTCACAATGTTCGTCGCTCACGAACTTGGTTTATAACTTGAATACTAAATCAAAGGAGCGGCATTGGAGAAAAAAAACAAAAAAAACATCATTGCTTACAAATTTTCATTGTCATCTCTTCTACATGTTGAACAAAACTTCCTTTGAGAAAGATAGTCCCTTTAATACTTCACCGAATCTATTATTCAAGTCTGTGTTTGTTAACGTTACAATCCTGCAGGTCCTTCTCGTCAACAGTGCTCCCCCACCCCCCACCCCCACCCCACCGTCCCCAGCAACTTTGGTCATTATGTGTTTCATATAAATGTAATCATCTGAACATGCATTTTCCAATTTGACTTAATTCAGTAATGTAGGTTAAAATAATGCTAAAATAAAACCCCGCCCATCTGTGTTTCATTCAAAGTGCTCTCTGAAGTTAAAGCGTAGTTTCAAATGAGGCTGGCTCTAACACATTCATCAATGCAGGGCTTACATTCACAGCTCAGTCCCTGCATGAATCGCACCATGTATCCGCGTTCTGAAGTTTTCAGCCGGAGCTTTCCGTTACAGCGAGGCCCAGCCGGAGCAGGCAGAAGCAAAACCTCGATCTAGGTAAACTACACCGATTTACGTCAAATGTAGGTTCTGCACCTCTAACAGATCATCATGGTTGGAACGGGGAAGCTTTGCCGTGTCCTGTGGTGTAAATTTATTGACATCTGGTTTCTTGTACACCTCACAATCAACATTTTCATTTTTGATTTCGGCCGTCTGCAGGCAAAATTGCACTTTCTTCAAAAACGTCAGGAAAATGCAGTCACTTGGTGCATTTTGGTTATTGTCACTATGTTATTAAATATCTCATCAGTGATATGATGAACTATTACTGTCTAAGAATATTCAGAAGTCGCGTTAAAAGGATAGGAAAACACTCGCCCGGTTTTTCTGTGTTCCGAACCAGAGAGCATGGCTGTTCCGATGCTGACCTGTGCTGTGTTCCGATCCAGATCACCGTCGGGGCTTTTCTTTTCTTTTCTTCTCGGCAGTTAGAGTAAGCCATGCCAGACAGGTTGTCAACGAGGTCTGAAGATTCAGTCTTACAGATGGAGTCGAATAACGTCAATCTTATCGAACTACTTCGTCAATTTTCGCCGAGTGGATATATAACACCTCGTCGAAACAATGACATAATTATCCTCGTGTTTACTCAAAAACTGAATAACAAATAACGGGCTTTGCAACAAATTCCCACTTTGAACGTAAACATACAAAAATGCAATCCTTTTGAGCGTTTGTGACGTGATTAGCGAATTAATTGATAATAAATAACAACAGGATCGGACGGGTGTTGTTCTTTTTATTTTTTATAATTATATCTAAATGTTAGCATACTTTACAAGACAATTAATTACAATTAGTTCAGCTCTTCAAGAGGATTAGATCTCAGCAGATAACTCTCTCTCTCGCTCTCTGTGCACCCCCCTGCCATCTCCCCCCCACCCCCGGCCAGCCCTCAAAAATATATATGTATTCATCTTTCATGGTTATATCACAAATTTGAGTTAGTATTTCTTGCACTGTCAGGCCCCAAACAGCCCAGCAGAGGCGCGCGTGGAATGCGGCAGCATTTCAAGACAGGTGAGGCAAAAATACTGCCACACATAGGGCTTGGTACTGACGTAGAGTAAAGCAGTACATCTCGTGCCATTCTGGTGCCTGCAGACAGTATCAAGACATTGCCAAAAACAGAAGGACAATTTCATGTTTTTGGCAATCCGTATGAACTGTTAGAATGAAGATCTTTTGAACAAATTTACAATGCCGCAAACCGAACTTTGCTATGTAAATGTGTTTTGACTGCGATCTGTTACAGGGTGAGCTAGGCTGCGGTTAATGCCTTCAAATAAGTTTGAAAGAATCTGCCAGACCCTCGGCTAGACTCTTGAGACTATCGCTACGGGCGGTACCGGCAATTTAAAAAAAGAATCCCACCCCCACCATTTTTTTTTTTTTTTTTTTTAAATCGGTACCAACCCTCAGTACGCTCAACATTACCTAGGCCTAATACTACAATGTGCCCGCGAGTTTTATCACATTTGTTTCTTTCAGTATGTGTATGCGCCACTGACGTTTGATCTAGATCTAGTTTCCTAGTAACGACGTTCACGTTCCTCAGTGCTGATGTCGGCAAAACAATCGATCTTGTAGCCTACTGACGACTCACCTTTACTATAATCAAACTTATTTGTCTTGCCAATTTTGGCTCCACTCGCTATATAGCTGGGGGGGGTTATTTTTATTTTTATTGTTTTCTCAGCTGTTTCAGTGGTTTCTTCGTTTGAAGCGGTCGATGATACACACGATTTGGTCGGGGTGGGCGAGAGAACTCGAACTCGAAAACTTTATTTTACAAGGATTGTAGTTTAGGTTCAGTCAAAACCCCGTCTAACCGGAAGAAGAAAAAAACAAAAAAACAAGAACGAAACAAAACAAACAACAACAATAACTGTATGCTGCGTTGCGCCATACTGACGCAGTTCGATCTCGAATGAAAGCGGAACGGGGAGAAAAAAAAACGTTCAGCACAGCTGCTTTATCCAAACAGAAAAGAAACTGCCCGGTAGCTATCTTGTAGTCAGCACTCATACTTCGGGACCTGTCCATTTGAGGAGAGGGCGAGGAGGGAGTTGAAGGGGGGGGGGACGCTAGAATGCGACACACACGGCTTCTGGTGTGACTGAGCGCTCAAGGTTTTGCCTGCTGATCAACACTGGAAGCGATCTTGTTTAACCGAAGCTTCCACTTGCTTCTGGACCAAGTGTGCAGAGTATCTCCAGCAAGTCACACAAAGCGCTCAGTTTTAGCCGGTACTTGGTACCGGCGACTTTATTTTTCACCGGTACTAGGGAAACATTTACCGGTAAAAACCGGCCTATGCCGGTCTAGCGGACACTGATATTCTGCTGACCTGCATTATCACTAATTTTTGCGTCGATGACCACATTCATGTATCATTGTATGTAACACTACAAATTTCGATAATTCGAGCACAGTAGCAAATGGGCTGCCGCAGGCTACTCAGATCTGTGACAGGATTTTAAACGAACGGTATTGTTTGTTGTAAATTGTTTTTTCACTAATTATGTGCTCAGTATTGTCAAGGTGCACTCACGAACACACGCACGCACGAACACACGCACGCACAACACACACACACACACACACACACACACACACACACACACACACCTGTTTTAGATTATTCGTTTATTCACGGCCAACCACTGATATAGTAAGACTGATTGGTTAAAATAAAGAATGTAAGCGGCCATACTTCGTTTACTCTATATAGTAGGCTATGCTATATAATTGTGTATAACACACACACACACACACACACACACACACACACACACACAAACACACAAATATCCACTCGGCGAAAATTGACGAAGTAGTTCGATAAGATTGACGTTATTCGACTCCATCTGTAAGACTCAATATTCAGATCTCGTTGACAACCTGTCTGGCATTGCTTACTCTAACTGCCGAGAAGAAAAATTGCCCCGACGTTGATCTGGATCGGAACACGGCACAGCTCAGCATCGGAACAGCCATGCTCTCTGGCTCGAACCATAGAAAAACCGGGCGAGTGTTTTCATGTCATTTTTAACGCGACTTCTAAGTACTCTTAGACAGTGATAGTTCATCATATCACGCATGAGATATTTAATAACATAGTGACAATAACCAAAATGCATCAAGTGACTGCATTTGCCTGTCGTTTATGAAGAAAGTGAAATTTTGCCTGCAAACGGCCGAAATCAAAAATGAAAATGTTGATTATGACTAGGTGAACAAGAAACCAAATGTCAAGACATTTACACCACAAGACACGGCAAAGCTTCCCCGTTCCAACCATGATGGTCTCTTAGAAGTGCAGTACCTACATTTGACGTAAATCGGTGTAGTTTACCTGGCTCGACCTTTCGCTTCTGCCTGCTCTGGCTGGGCCTCGCTGTAACGGGTGCTCGGGCTGAAAACTTCGGAACGCGGATACACGGAGTGATGAATGTCAACAACTGTGCCCCATTGCGTGCGTGCCTGTTGAGAATCGTCCGAATGTACGTTCGTTTTGAAGTCATTCAAATCCAGCTAATTCCCGGCAACAATGACCCGAGGCGACCTGTGCTATTAGCATTTTATGCAAATCATCATTTGAATGCACACTTTGAAAAGCAGTTTAGTAATAACGTATTGGAAGGCTGGAGAAATCACACACTCTCCCGGTCGTAAGAGATAGGTTCAGAAACCTTGGGGCAAGTCAAGAACTAAACTAAAGCACTAGCACCATGCGGCTCACTAGTTTCAACTACTAGCTGAAAGATCCCCAATACAGGGCAATTAATTGTGATTATGTGCACACTGTTGCTGGTTACCTCTTGCTTATAATTGTAATGATATACCTTTAATGCAAGTAAGCTGTTGCCTGGTTGGAGGCAGCACAAAAGACTTCAAGGCCAATTGTTAAGTTAGTAAAATTGATTTTAATGCCTCTTCAATTAAACAGCACTGGGTCACCTCAGGACACACAAACACCATCATGTCAATACATTTTTCAAAACCTTCTCACCTCTCAAATTATACTAAAGTCAAATCTCAGTACAAGCTCATATGTGTGTGTGTGTGTGTGTGCGTGCAAACCATATACAACATTCCCACTCTAGGGAGAACAATGTACACAGTAAAATAATCAACAGAGAGAGAGAGGGGGGGGAAACAATGACAGTAACTATTTTCAAAGTACCACTATCTGTCTGGTATACAATCAATATATATATACACACCAGGTGTTGGAAATGTGTGTGTGTGTGTGTGTGTGTGTGTGTGTGTGTGTGTGTGTGTGTGTGTGTGTGTGTGTGTATTATATAGTGCAATGTCCATAACATTACTTAGCTCAAAGCACTTTACACAAAAAGTATGTATGCAGAGACAGACAGACAGATGGACAGAGAGAGAGGGGGGTAGGGGAGGGGGGGGGAACAATGACAGTAACTATTTTCAAAGTACCACTATCTATCTGGTATACAACCAATATACACACCAGGTGTTGGAAGTGTGTGTGTGTGTGTGTGTGTGTGTGTGTGTGTGTGTGTGTGTGTGTGTGTGTGTGTGTGTGTGTGTGTGTATATACATATATATATACAGCGCAATGTCCATAACATGACTTAGCTCAAAGCACTTTACACAAAAAAGTATGTACATGCTTACACAGTACAGGACATCAGTAATCATATTAACATCATCTCCTCTACATCCACACAACAGCATATAAAACTAAACTGTAATATATGGCTGCACATGTGAATACATATATATATGTTGCAATAGTTGTGGCAGATAGATACACCACATGATCTTTCCCTGAAAATGCCTTCTAAACAGGATCCAGGCTGGAGAGGTATTCAGTGGTTACTCCGACTTTTGCACAGTAGGTTCAACCCTGGCCAGCTTGATCTGGACTCAGTGGTATATTTTGCTGTTATCTGGCAGCAAAACCAACACACACACACACACACACACACACACACACACACACACACACACACACAACAATGCCTCCACCAAATCTCTCCTGCATTTGACAGGAAATAATATAATGCAAAAAAGAAAAAAAGAAAAAAAAGAAAAAAAAGAAAAAAAAAGAAAAGAAAAAAGGGTGAAACACTGTTAATGGTGGTGATCATTATGGAAACAAAGATTAAAAAAAGGCAGCGAATCAGTCAATCACTAGCCGCTAGCAGAAATGAGCTAGGCAGAATTCCTGGCTCTGGGCAAAATATGAGAAGCTTATTTTCAACATATAGAGGGGTTCCATTGTATTGCACACAGAATATAGTTTCTATTTACATTTTACTTTGTTTTTAGAACCTTTTGAAGCATTGGTTACTAGTCAATGAAAAAAGGCTTTAAAAGGGCAATTCTTATTGTATGTTACTTACGGCAGACTCCTCTGTACACACACCACACACACACACACACACACACACACACACACACACACACACACACACAAGCCAAGTCATACTTACACTTGCATGAAGATGTGGTCCTCATTACTAGCTGCTGACTTTTCTCCCTCTTTATCTCCTTGCAGTCTCTCAGTCTGCTCATTCACTGCCTTAGCTGTGTCCTCTGTATCTTGATGATCTTGTGAGGAACTGCAGGATGCAGTGTCAGTGTTCTCTAATGCTGATGAGCACACAGTCGCCACAGTTTTACTGTTACTAGTGTTAGCATCCGCATTTTCTGCGCTGGCAGATGTGATGCTGGGGCTGCCCGTATTTTGGGGAACATTCAAGGAGCTTGCTTGCTTAACATTGCAACTGGCTTTGCCTACTGTACATCTTCCAGCCATCTTGTGATCAAGACTGGAGCTTTGCATGTGGTGGTCAGTTGCGGTACCAACTGCCCCAGCTCCATCCTGTTTCCTCCTTATCTCATGTCTTTTTCTTTTTTCCTCCTTTTCCAATGCTTTCTTCAGACCACCCTCAAGAAAATATTCATTGATGGTCTCTCGACACCAGTCGATGCGTGTCTTGGAGTGTTTAGTCCAATGACGCTGAGCCAGTGTCTTCATGGACTCTGCATACACTGACAGCACCGACTGGTCTTGACAGTGTTGGTGCCATACTGCCTCAAAATCCCCGTTGTCTGTAAAACAACACATATAATGACATCTCTCTCTGTATATATATATATATATATATAAAGTCTAACCATAGCAAAGTTGTTCAAATGAATAACACCCAACAACAATCTCCAAAAAAACAATGGCAGTGCGCACACACACATCTAAAAAGTAAGGCTAACAATGTATTTCTTTGAAAAACGATGACAACAAAACTGTTTTATGTTCAACCTTACAACCAGTGGGTGAAAAATCTCCCAAGCCTAAATTTAAAAATAAAAAGCTGAAATTTGACGGAGTTTCTTCATGTTTGTTCTTCAACCATATATATATAATACCATATGCCAAAACACATTATTACATTTGTTTTGTTTTGCCAAGCACATCAATAAGGGGCTTTTATTCACAAGAAGATAATAATAATAATAATAATAATAATCATAGATAACTTTTGTTTAGCGCTATTCTCTGATGTACACAAACTCACTGCGCTTTACAACACTCTCCAACATTTTCTAAGTCAAAAACAAAATAATCAAAAGTAATAATGTTCATGAACGTAATCTCTCTCTCTCTCTCTCTCTCTATATATATATACATATATATATATAAGAACTAACAATGCATATATATATACACAAAACATATAAAGTACATGTGCCGTATGAGAAGCGGCAGTATATAATACAAAGAGAAAAAAATCTTTATGTTGCATCCATTCTCTACAAGAAGATACTTTCACTCACACTCACTTCTTTGCTGGTTGAGTTACAATAAATCACTATGTTGCATCCATTCTCTACACGAAGATACTTTCACTCACACTCACTTCTTTGCTGGTTGAGTTACAATATGAGATCATTTATGTAGATCACTAGATGTAACTTACATCTATATAAATGATCTGATATAATTAATAATATTAACACACACACACACACACACACACACACACACACACACACACACACACACACACAACTAACTGATAGTAATACTAATACAGAAGAAAGATGAACGAAGATGAAGAAACAGGTCAGAAGAAGACAGTTACTGAAAAGGTGAGTAACTGTCTTCTAGGCTGTTTCTTTATCTTCTTTTGTCTATCTTTCTTCTGTGTTAATACCAGAAGAAGAAGGCGGTTACTGAAGTGAAAATGTCAGTAATTTTCTCTCTTACTTCTGGCATGTTTCTTCTTCTTGTGTCTACTTTTTTTCTCTGTTAGTATCAGCTAGTCATTTTTGAATTCCTGATGGAAAAATCCCCATCAAAATGTTGTACATAGTGGGGTTTTTGTGTGTGTGTGTGTGTGTGTGTGTATGCATGTCCTGGCTTCTTTTGGGGAGTATGTTTTCCTTGTTTTTTCCTGCTTGTTCTTTCACACCAGCCGTTTTCCTCGAAAACAACAACTAGTTTTCATTTCAGTGCACCCAGTGATCTGCATGCTCCCATCACTCAAGGCAGCAAAAAACCCAGCAACAACATCAAACAGGTCAGTATGCCATGCAGCAGACTATGACAGTTAACAATGTTTTGTTCCTCCAGTGCATTAATCATCAGTCACACACACACACACACACACACACACACACACACACACACACACACACACACACACACACACACATATTCAGTCACTGAATCAAGATCTTGATTTGTTTTTCTGACCTTTAATTTGGAATCTTACTTGTGAATCACTTTATTTAAGTTACTGCCAGTGCCTACATCTGACAAGGATCAAATGCACCTGTCTGGCTTTGGGGAGAACATTTGACCATTTAACCACCACTGTCTTTGTCATCAGTCAGGGCATATGTATTATATATATATATATATATATAAATAATGCAAGGTTTATATGTGTTTTTTTGCACCGAAAAGAAATGACAGAACCAGGGATCTCAGCCAGTCTCTACCTGGTAGTCATGGTGACCAGCAGGTACTGGCACTAATATGTGTGTTGCATCCATTGTGCAACGTTACTAACAAGCAATTATTTATTATTTTTGAGGTTTTAATGTAGACATTATTGTTGATCTTGTAAAGTGTGGTGTTATCACCCTTACTGGTGAGATATGGCACTACTGACATGACTGCTGTTATTATTTTGATTATTATTGATTTACTTGCCTTGCATGATGCAACGGTGCCAGTGGCTCAAGACTTTGGTGATCAGGAGTGGGGGCATATTTAACACAAAATACAATCAGTCTTTCAGTCTATTCAGACAAAATGTACAAGCAAAGTGAAAACAGTAATTACTGGTCTAATGGAAACCCTAAAGTATGTTTTGAGAAGGCTAATCCCTCTAAAGTCTAACCTGAATCAACTACAACTGCGAAAGTACCGTTTGTAAGTCAACCACCTCTTGAATGACCTATGAAAGAACTCTGCTATCAGTGCCAGAATATTTAGCTTGATAAAGGTGGGGATTTAAGCCATTTATGAAAGAACTCTGCTATCACTTAGTATCAGTGCCAGAATATTTAGCTTGATAAAGGTGGGGATTTAAGCCAGTTATGGAAAGGGAAGGTAGGACTAGGAGGGGGGGGGGGGGGGGGGGGTAGGAGGGAAGTTACTGCAGTTTCCTTCTTTCTTATTCTTTCTCATAGTGTCCAACTAAGGCAACTTCAAAATTATGAAGCCACTGACACTTTTAGTGTGTACTGGGTTATTTTATTGTTTCCACAATCAACTAAATTCTGACATGGACTGCAGGATCTTTAATGTGTGTATGTGGTCTTTTTGCATGCATGTCTGGGAATCACAGTTTATACAATTATGGTCTCATCCGAAGGACTTTGGTAATCTGTACAGAATTTTACTCCAGAGAAATCTCAGGGCAGGTGCAAAGCCTAGCACATAATGGTCACCCATCCATTTGGTGACTGTGCTTGACCATGCTTAACTTTGGCATTCAAGAGCATTAAGCAAGTACTCTTGCTCTGCACCACTCTCCTCAGTTCTTAGCATTGCCATGACTGGAATGCTCAAGAGTCTTGTCTACGTGAAAAAAACATTCATTACAAATATAATACAATTCTGTAAAGGGATACATAGTGACTTCCAGCTTTTACAATATATGTGAGTGTTTGTCACCCAAACAGACCTGCCCTGACCCCCTGCTTATATTGAGTAATTGACAGAGATTCTTCACCTTGGTCCATTCAGCAAAAGCAAAATGAGAGAGAGAGAGAGAGAGAGAGAGAGAGAGGAGAGAGAGAGAGAGAGAGAGAGGAGAGAGAGAGAGAGACACACACACACACACACACACACACACACACACAATTCGGGTCAGTTTTTTAATCTAAGTTGTGCCGTGTTCAGAATCAGTTTCTGAATTTCGGTCATTTTCTGAGTTGATATGACGGAGTCCCGGCTATACAGGCTACTCAAACGAACAGCTAACTCCTGTTTACAACGACGTACGGACAGTGTAGCCCCCCCCCCCCGACCGCCCATCCCCCTATTGCTGTGATGGTTAAAACTTAAGACGCACCTCCGTTGCCGTCAAAATGAGACTTGAAACAGTGTTCAAAACTGATAAAATTCGAGCACTTACTTGCCCGGACTTTCTTCCTAAGATCAGCATGGATATTCTTGACAACTGAAGCAAGCCTTTTGTGTTCCTCGGGATCTGTTAGCCTCTCTTTTTCTGCCATAACAACTTTTACTTTTGCTCTCGAACATCAAGCGGAAACTGTCTGCTTGAACCCGGAAGCACGACTGCGCATGCGGTCTCTCCTCAACTTGACCCGAAAAAGTCGTCTGCTTTCCATACAACTTTCACTTTTAAAACACATTTAAGTTGTAAGATTTTCTCAAAGCATATGCTTTGAAAACATTAAAGCTTCCTTCAACTTTTCCATTAAAAAATCGAAAATAAGACTAACTAGTAGTACAACGTAAGGATAAATCAAATGCCATGTGGACTGTGCAGCTTTTTTTTATTTCCTTTTCTTTTTTATCCAAGTGGCACATTCGAAAAAGTTGAAAACAAATCGGAAATGCTAAAACTTTCAGAACGGTCTCGCGGAAACCATTCTACGCTGAGCAAGCCAGGGCTGCGTGCTCTCCAGCTCGCCAACCTTCCCTTGCCAGTGGCCGGGCCTTTGTTTGTTATTTTCTGTTTACACAGCGGGTGCGTGTGACGTCACCATGGACTGCCTCAGCGCCGATTAGAAAAACAAAGTGTGCGCACGCGAGGAAATATAGTCCTCCAGCTGCTGGATGTTTTATTTCACAAAAAAGACACAATGACTACATAGTTAAATTACTCTTAAAAATAATAACATGTTATGACTTTCTGAGAAGCCACTGAGATGGTACCGAATTATTGTTCTTGTTTGTTACAAGCGTAGTGATATATTTTTATTTACAGCAGTGATGAGTCTCTAGTGTGTTGTCTTTGAAGGCTGAATTTCACCGATAACCTTGGGTTTGAAACAGTGGCCAAGTGTTGGAAGAGGTAAGATTTTGACTTTAAATTTGTCTAAATGTGTTTGTCATATCTGTTATTGAGTGTATCGAATTAGACGATTCACATGTACGGCTTGAGTGGATCTGTTCTCAAAAAACACGCCGAGTTCTGAGGCCGATACTTGGCCATCGATAAATAATTTGCATAGCAAATGAGTCCTTCGTGAACCCATTTTTGCCCCAGAACACAAAAAGCGCGGAAACGTGAACGGAAATGCCGTGCGACAGCTCATAGCCAAAACCGATACAAAAGTGCTTATGAATGAAATTACAGATGAAGTCCTCTTGTGAAAGTAGGACAAAGAAAATAGGAGCTTTGGCGGTTGTTGATTTGTTCGGCAGCCATTGGTACTGCCCGGGTCATTCGTAAACAATCGTTTCGTGATCGGAGTTGGGCCTTTGGAGTACGGGATAAAAAATAATTTAAAAAAAAATAAAAAAAGAAGAAGAAGAGAGAATTAAGCGGTGGCTCTACCTATCTTATGTGAGGCTGGATGGATGTGTGTATCTCTTTTAATCGGGCCATCTGGTTTCTCCTTCGTAAAGCGTGTGCTAGTGTGACTGTAGGGTGACCTCGCTTGGTCCGATCCGCGTGGTAACTGGCCAGTTGCGAGTGGACACATCCCAGTCATTTTTTTCCCCCTCTCAGATTAAGTTAGGCTGTATAGCATTTTAGGTGGGAGCAAAATCGTGCGTCGGTGGTTGGATACTGATTTGTTTATTTTATTTTTATAGTTGCGTGTGTGTATGTATGTTGTGCACGTTCAGTCTCAAACCTTTTCTGCAGATTCTTTTAACCTGCTCCTGAGCATACGAGAAGTTAAGCATGGGAAGGAGAATTCCTTTAAATGTGCACAAGGATTTCAGATTTAAGTTGCACATTAATTAAGATGAGACAGAGACACTGTTCAAGAGTCTGTTCAATTCAGTGTTACTGTGGAGAACCAAAAACTAAACATCATTCTGTCTTGACCAGGGATTGAACCCACACAAGCGTGTTTTTTGCAGACATTATATTTTTATAATTATATTAAGTGTGTGAGACCCCTTGGTCATGACGGCAAACTAGGTTGCTATTGTATACTAGTAATAGTAATAGTTAAGCTGATGACATATTGCAGTTCATTTTAGGGTTCAGTATTACTTAATCATCTCAGAAGGGGTAATTTCTACTTGTTTGATTCGTTTCTGAGTACTAGTAGTAGTAACTAACCAAAGGACAACAGTGTGAATCAATGGGTGTGATTATATGACTTAATCAGTTAATGACATACGATATTAGTGATATAAGATTATGATTTTTTGGTATTTATAAGTAATGCTAATACAATAAATAGTAATACTACGCCTTTACGGCAATGCACACACACAAAATCCTAACAAAATCTTGTCACATCACAGGACAAATACAATTAAGGTATGACATTGACAGTCACTTGAAGGCGGCTCTCTCTCTGTGTCTGTTTTATACACCCAGTCCTTCCAACTCCCCCCCCCACCCCCCCCCACCCCTGTTTCTTTCTTTCTTCCCCCCTCTCTCCTTCTCCCTTACTGTTCTTTATAAGATAAGCATTGACTGCTTCTGTTTTCTTTTCCAATGCTAGTCTGTAGTCATATGAACTGATCAGATGTTCTGCTGCTTCATTTGCTCATAACATGCTCATCGTATGCTCATAATATGTAACTGAATGATGTATGGCATGTGTTCATCTGGTGCTGTGAGCATGCTATGTTTTGTGTGGAAATTCTCATGTATAACGTTTCACTCACTCATTCATGCTTATGTATGTATATAAATAATGCCTGTAATTTGATATCTGTTCATCAGTAGCTTAGCAAGGACTAGTTGTTGGACAGGTTTTTGACTGACCCTAAACTACAATCCTTGTAAAATAAAGTTTTCAAGTTCAAGTTCTCTCTCTCTCACACACACAGTCCACACATGCACACAAATACTGAAACTGTAACTTCTTGAATCTGTATAATATATATATTTAAAATAATAATACCAATGAAATGTTTACTTTTTATCCTTTTTTTCTTTTCTTCTTTCTTTTAAGTTGTGATGTGTGTGCATACACCTGCATGTGTGTGCGCGCGCGTGTGTGACATCACAGTCTCACATAATGGAATACTTGAAGTAAGATACTACTGTTATTGTTAATCATGAAATGTGAAACTGATAATAATATTAATTCCGAAACATTTATTATTATGCTATTAATAATAGTACCATTATTTTTTTTAAACCCATTACTCTGCAATTTTAGTTTTGCTATAACTTATAAGTTATTACATTGTGCAATTTAAGTTTTATTATAAGTATAACCTTTTTGTGACATACAGTGATACACTGTAAGCTAAGTGTCATGTTTGACAATGGGCTCACCATGAAGCAATAGGTTGACAGAATTTGCCCAGCTGCATACTTTGAGATCAAGAGGATAGGATCGATTTGCCATTTTTTTTACCATTGAGGCCACAAAAACTCTTGTTTGGATTACTTTAATTCCCTGTTAGCTGGTATCCCGCAATAACTTGTAAACAAAGTTCAGCATGTGATGAACTGTGTTACTTGTCTTGTCTGCAGGCTTGAACATGTTACGCCCTTCCTGTGGATTAGCATTGGTTGCCAGTAGAACCCAGAATAGAATACAAGACTGATACAATCTGCTAGTGCTACAGTGTGATCACTTGCACTGCTCCTCCTTGTCTGTCTAACCTTCTTGAACTGTACATCCCATCACTTGCACCCTGCCTCTCTGCTGATAATATTAATAACCACATCTTTCATATTCCAAACAGACACAATTGTGCAAGAAATTTCTAAGACAGCAATCCTTTTCTTTCAGTTTCTGTAGTACTTCTGTCTGGAACACTCTTTCTGTGTGTGCGACATGCTCAAAATTTGTCTTCAAGTCACAGCTCATGACTCACCTTTTCTCTGTCTCTTACTGTCTTACTCCTAACACTTCCTAAGTTCCAGCTATCAAGTAAACGTGTGTGTGTGTGCATGCATGCACACATGTATATGTGTGTATATGGGGGAGGCGGGGGTGTGTGGGGGGCAATGTTTGATGACAAATTAGTTTGTGTATACGTTGATATCCTTTGTTTTGATGTTGGTTGTTTTAGCTTGATCATGAAATGTACCTGTCTATGGCTCTCTTGAGAAAGGGCACTCTAACTAGTCTAACTTCTAAGACCCCACTGTTATTAACTATCGCTACTTTATAAGTGATAACTTTAAAGTTTATACAGTTCAGTATTTAAAGCCTGTAAAAGTAGTCTTCTCTGTAGTTACACTTGCACTTAGTGACTCATAGTTTTAATTAATATTAGATGCAACAGAAAGGGTCTGTTGTTACTATTACATTTTAATAGTGACACATGTAACCAGGGAAGGTTTTTGGGAGGAATCCAGATTCCGTTCAGTAATGGAGTATGCAGTACTATTACTGTATTAATATTAGTCATTATTTGTAAATCATTGTCAGTATTGTGTGTATAGGACTGGAGTAGGGTAAATCATGAATGTCTTTTGTGTGTGTACATGTGTTACTTGTTACTGTACTAGCATTCCTATTTTCTTGTAATTTATACAATTGTACTTGCACTTGTAGGCTTTATTCAAATTATTATATTTATTCTGTGTTTTTCTCTCTACATTGTTGTAAAAACAAGAAACAAAGTACTGTGCACTGGGATGACTTTATATTGACATAGTAAATCACTGAATGAACATGAATTTATAAATTTAATGAATTTCTGAAAGCATTTTTTTGTTGTTGTCATGAATATGTTACATTATGATTATATATGGCGTATATAAATTATATATATGGCATATTTGACTTGGATGAAAAGTTTATGAGCACATAGATGATACTAGATACAGTGATAGTCATATACTGATATAGTGATCAGTGCTAGGCTGCCTGTCTACTGCAGCAAAAACTTCAGTGTTGTGATGTGATTTTCTTGTTGTTTTTGACAAGAACTGAAATGGGAAACTGGGTCAAGTTAGTGGCACTGTCAGACTGTCATGTTAGTAGTCTGTCTCTGGTACCTCTCAACCTTTTGCTTTCAGTGACCATACAGTATTCCAAGGTCACAGACTCACACTCTCAAAAGTGACAAGACATATTCCAAGGTCAACATCAAACCATTCAAACTGCAGTTGTATAGCCATTAGCAATAGCTCAGTAAATCAGCTCAGCAAAGTTCAGGCCTTGCAGTTGTAGGGGGCTGCAGAACCTTTATATGTCCACCTGGTCGCCCAGGACTGGTAGAAACTGCTGACCTGTGCCCATTGGACAGGTCATAATTTTGCCGTTTGCGATGATAATGTTTCTGAATTTGTCAAATGTTCTTATTATTGAGGAAAACATTTGAGTGGTGTCATATAATGATATATATATATATATATATATATATATATATATATATATGTATGTATAATATTATTGTAATGCTGCATTGTCACCATTTTAATAGCTAGAGTTAAAAGTGAGGCTGTACTAGTTCAGAAATCCCTGTTTGTCTTTGCTGTTTTTATTCAGCATTAGTCCTGCTCCTAGTGGTTGTCAGATTTTGTTTTCCCTAACCCCATTGCTCAGTGCTGCAACCTTGTGTGAAGCATATTTTATTTGTATCCTGTTATAACACATGTTCAACAACATTGCCAGTGTCATCTGCCCAACATGGAGAAGTATGTTGCAAATGTTTCTAAATCTAAGGAAAACTGGAGAAAAGGAAAAATGTGGATTTTTTTTTTTTTTTTGACAGTGTTTGTGTGTTTAAAGTTTTGTTTGACAGAACATAGAGAACTGTACATGAAAAATGTGCTGACACTGTGACAGTTACAGCTTAACACATGTCTTGTCACTTTTGAGAATGTGACTGTGACTAGTGTGTGAAATGGGATTTTTTTTTGGTTTGTTTTAAACTTGTACTAGTTTAGGAAAAGTCTTGGGCAAGTACAAGTACTGAAGTAGTATGTTATAGTACTAGTAATAGTACTGAAGTAGTAGGACTTGTACTATACTACTTCTAAGTTTTACTGTTAGTAATTTCTGTCGGTGAGTAAATTTTCGTATTTACTGGCCTGGCAGGATAGGAGAAAAAAGTCAACCTTTACGAGGCTCGTACAATTTAGTTATTAGTTCCTGGGCTAATTTATGCATCCAGTGCTATTGCATAGTAAAGATAGTCAAATTTCAGGGGAGGTAAGAGACAGATTCTCAGATGTGACGAACCGTTATTGTTGGATATTTTTAGACACAGTTTAAGCAAGGTCTTTCAATCTTTGCATGGTTAATACCTCAGTTGAGCTTTGCCCATTCACACTGGTATCAGTTGCTTGTCTTGACTACAGCTCAAGGTCACAAGGAGCTGATGTACAGATAACCTTATGATAAAACATACATGTGTGAAAATACATATAATTATTATATGTTTAAGTATAGTATATTATGGACTAATACAGTAATAGCTGTTATAATTTAACTCTGTATTTTGCTTCCAACTAAATTCTATGGATTTTTAGAGTTTGTTGTGTCTAAGTTGGAGGGGAAAAAAAGTAATTAAAAAAAAGTAGGAGTTTTAGAATGGTAAAAGAAAAGGAGTCTGGACCCATGCAAATTTTCTTGAATGAAATTTAATTGTTCATGAGAAGCAACAGCTTGTGTTTTCCCATTTATAATTCAAATTTGTGCATATATATGCAGTTCTTGTTTACTTGACCATTTGAGTAGAAGAGGCCATATTGATGATGTTCACACCTTAAATTAGTTAAAGAGAAGAGGGGGAGAAAAAAAGAAGCTAGCAAGATTCATTGGCAGTGAATTCAAGAGACCCTTGATCAGTATTGGTTAAAGCTTAGACCTAAACTGAACAGTGCATCAGCAGCACTAGCACTAGCACCCCCCTACCTCTCCCCCCCCACCCCCCCCACCCCCAACCAAACACAAATAACAAGCCGGGGATGACACTTGCTTTGACAGCAGGGTCCTAATATATAGCGCACCATATAGAATACAATCAACGTGTCAAGTTTCGTACATGCATGCACAGCAGTGTACTAGGTGTTTTGGCCTTATCCTGTCCTCCACCGCCCGCTTTCTCTCTTTCTTTTGAAAAAAGTTGCTGGGTGACCTTTAAATAATTTCTTCTTGTTGGCCGTTTTGGTGTTCATCCGTTATATATATAAAATATATATATATATATGCTATTCTCTGCCAGATTCCTCCTCCCCCCCCCCCCCGCAACCGCTGGTTGTGTCAACTTAATTAAGTCTAGCCTCATCGCCTCATCCTTTAGGTGCCCCCCACCCCACCCCACGGTTCTTTCAATATTTAAAACAAAAAAAGAGGGGGGGGGGGAAACAACAACTGTTTTGTACTGTAAGTCTACATTTCCTGATATTACAGTCTGTGTTATCTAGAAAACAAGGACCCACCTTGCCAGAGTGATTGAGATTGCTTGTTTAAACAAGTAGGCCGTCGATCGTGACGGCCTTTTGTTTGTTTGTTTAGCCCCTGACTGCTTTTCAAAAGCTCCAAAGGTCGACCCAAAGCATAGGCACCTGAGGTCAGCTGAATTGTGTTCAACTGCTCACAATAGTGTAGAAGTATTCCAGGTACTGTGTTGTTAGTGTCTGTGGTTGTGTCGTGTGCTCAACTAAAACTGATGCAACTAAAACTGTGATACAGTGCACTTACATTTTTTTAAACAATTAAAAAATAAATAAATGTGGTGATGCTGAATTAACAAAAACAACAACAAACATGAAACAAACCTGGGGGGGGGGGGGGGGGGGAAAAGAAAACTGTTAAATAGAGGTAGTAAATTTGCGTTCGAAAGACGTCACATGAACACAAAACAAAGACCTGAATATCCTACGGTAACTCTCGCCAGGCATGCAGAAAAATAGCGGAACGTACATAAACAACCAAAGGTACTTGCGCCTTTGTATGCAAAGCACCATGAAAGAAGAAAAAAGTTGTCTTTTTGGTGTTCATGTGATTTTCGAGCGCTGATTAGCACCTTTTGTCGATTCTACCAAAGGTTATATAGATATGATTCAACACAGGCGCCTGAGGTCTCATTCTGTTTGACATTATTACAGAAAACCGACATGACCGTGAATCGAAAGAGCACAAAGCGTGACACTGTGTGCCGCGAAAAAAACGCTGAATGGTTATTAAGTTACTCTTTACAGATCATATTCTAAACCTACGCGTCCACATTGCTTGCCGTGTTTAATTAAGAACACACACACGCACGCACGCACACACACACACAGTATGCATAATAATTTGTGGCCGAGTCAGTGCTGGCCCGAAGTTATCACGGAGAACGCTTGTTTTGAAAATGCAGCCCCATGAAATGCAGTCTCATTTTTATCATTGATTTGTGTCGCGTGGTCTCCCGAAAAGTAGTACCAACATACTCATTGATTTCAGTCCCTACCAAACGACTGAACTAAGTGCACCAGTCCACATTATTGAGCGCTTATATTTGTGACCCTGTGAAATTCAGTCCTGCACGTTTAGCAGTCCTTTACAATTATATGATCTGAACTCTTATTCTTCTAATGGCCATTGGTGGCGTAGGGACGACGCGTCCCAGTTTTCAGCCTTGCCAGAACCCGCAAAGCCCCGCGTATCATTTGTCGACAAACAGAATGTCGTCAGATGAAACAGACTAGGATTCTTGTTTCCTCCAAGTGGATGCTGCCACGGTGAGGGCTTCAGAAAGGACACGACTCGTTGTCAACAACGCCAAACTTTTCTCATGGGAATCCCGATATAGCAGGGCGCGACTGCAAACACAATTGCTGTGGATAACCCAAACAAGGCTGGTGTTTGGGAGTATGGAAAAGCATAGAGCAATTTATTGAGTAGGTTTGTTTGTGGAGTTTGTGTGCGTGTTGACAGGGGTTTGGCCCGGGTATCTCGTATTGTTTGGTGTCACCCCATGCTTGGGCCCGAGTGAAAGACCAGACGCTTGAGCAAACAAACTCTGCCGAGGCACAAGTGGAAGAAAATTTCGAACCACCCAGTTTCGCACAGTAACAAACAGGGACAAGTTGATGGTAAGATAAAAGTTAAAACGCGTTCGGCTGTTCAGCTAGGGTTTGTTTGCTCGTGATATGTGTCATAAGCACAGTATTTGCTAAAGTGGCGTGGGTTGTTGATTTGGGACTGGTGAAGTGCATTTGGACGGTCCTGTGCTGAAACAACATAAAACGCTGTTGTATTTTTTGGTCATAGGAATAATACTTACCACTTTTTACCAGTGTGATGATATGGCAGTAGTTTGTGTTCTTAACGGCTGTTGGGGGCAAGGCGGCTCTTGCTATGTGTAACTCTATTTTTGCTAACTTCAGGTTGTGGAAAGAAAGAACATTATCCTTGACACCTTAGGTTACGTCTCAGGCAACATTCCTTCCTACTTAATTTTTGCCACCAGATTTACCCTGATATAACCGTACTGGTTGACTGGGCGTGAAACGCCAAGTTACTACTATTTATCAGTAGAAACAAAGTGTTCATCTACTATCAATAAAAAATATACATTTGAGTAGAAATGGGTTGAGAATTTGCAGGTTTGCGGGGAAAGTAATGAAACAGTTTGATGGAATCATGCTTACACAATCTAATCGTCTTTTTCCTCGCTACTTCACTGAAAGTTTAGCTTTTCGTCGTGAATTTTCGTTGCAGTATGCCAGGAAACCGACTGTTTCAAGGAAAGGAGCAGAAATGTACAGAATATGGCATTCCTTGGCATTTGTTGAGAACGGTGGACCCGTTTTCGTAGCTGATGTAATGATGAAAACCCCGTATAAAAATGGCGGGGGGGAACGGAGAAGAACAGATGAGAGAGAGAATTGGAACTCAAAAAAACTATTTTTCAAGGATTGTAGTTTAGGTTCAGTCAGACCTAACTAGTGTTCGCTAATCTACAGATGAGTTACAAAAGAAAAGAAGAGAGAAAAAAAGAAAGAAAAGAAACTCATCACTGATATACGTAAATGGATGAATGAAACATTTATGGATATATAATTATATGGGTCAGAAATTTCCACACAGAAACTTGCATATTCACAGCGCTAGATGCGCATACATGCACACATCACTCAGTTATACATATAAACATAAGCATACAGCCAGATAAGCCAATAGAACATATGATCAATTCAGGTAAATAACTTACTAATAATGGAGACGAGCAAAGAAGAAAATGCTTCACTGGCAGAGAGAGATAGTTCATTGGTCAACATTACAGAAAGGGAGGAGATTTCGTGCCTTACGGCTTCATTTTTTCTTGTGCAACGTGTATGTGTGTGTTACGGAGAGAGAAGGGAGAGAGAGGTGTTGAGTGAAACGTTCACTGCCTTTGATTTACAGGCAAACGGTGTACATTTTGACAATTGATTTGTGGAACTGGATCCTGCTGCTCCTGTATGTGTGTAAGTTCGTGAAACAGCATCCAACTGTATAGATTTTAAAACTAACTCACATGAGCATTAGCTCGAGCACTCCTTGTTTACCTAAACATTTTTTGCTGGTATTATATTTCCTTTTTTGCATGTCTACACTTTACATGAAATCATCAACACGTGTTGCCGGGCTTGGCTACCTATCGATGTAGGAGGACGAAAGGAAGTGATTTGCTGTTATTCCATGTGCATCTGTCAAGACGAAGGCCATAACTGTGGGCATTGATAGCTTGGAAGTCTAGTTGCCCGAAGTGTTACGTGTAATAGAAGAAATAAAGGCCCTTGTGGGCGTTGCTAACTTAAAAGTTGAGTTGCTTGAAGTGTTGCGTGTAACTGACGAAATGAAGGCCACTGCGGGCGCTTATAACTTAAAAGTTGAGTTGCCTGAAGTGTTGCGTGTAACTGACGAAATAAAGGCCCTTGTGGGTGTTGGTGGTTGAATTGTTTAGTTTGCTTAAGTGTAAGTGGCGAAAGGCCTCTGTGGGCCTTGATACCTAATTTAGTTGCCTACCAGTCTAACGTGTAACTGACGAAACAAAGGCCCATGTGGGCGTTGATGGCTTGAAAGTTTAGTTGTCCAGCAGTGTCGAAGGTGTAACTGGCGAAAGTCCCTTGTGCATGTAGATGGCTTTAAAAGAGTTGTCCAACAGTATTATAACTGACGAAAGACCATTGTGGATGTTGATAGCTGGAAGGTTTAGGTGCCCAACTGTGTTACGTGTAACTGACGAAAGACCACCGTGGGCGTTGACAGCTTGAAAGTTTAGTTGCCCAACAGTCTTGTAACTGACGAAGGTCCCATGTGGGCGTTGACAGATTGAAAGTAGTTGCCCAGTACCTGTAACTGACGAAAATCCTTTTTGGGTGTTGAAAGTTTAGGTGCCCAACAGTGTTACGTGTAACTGACGAAAGACCACTGTGGGCGTTGATAGCTTGAAAGTTTAGTTGCCCAACAGACGAAGGTCCAATGGGCGTTGACAGATTGAAGGTAGTTGCCCAGTACCTGTAACTGACGAAAACCCTTTGTGGGTGTTGATAGCTTGAAAGTTTAGGTGCCCAACAGTGTTACATGTAACTGACGAAAGACCATTGATGGTTTTAAAGTTTAGTTGCCCAACTATGTTACGTGTAACTGCGGAAACAAGGACGCTTGTAGCCTGAAAGTAAGGCTGCCCTACAGATCGGTTTATTCGATGCACAGTGTTCACTAAGTAGCAGTTCACTCCATGAGGCATTTTACCCGCGTACAACGGGTCCGTTTTCAGGGGTACCTTCTGGGAAAAGAGTTACATTCTCAGAGATTCATGTCAAGTAATTCTGATTGTTTTTAAGGAAGTTTAGATGCTTTAAAGGAAGTTTAGATGTTCCACCACCCCCAGACGAAGGAAGAGAAAAGAAAAGAGAGGATGGCTGATCGGGGATGTGGAGTAAAAACGGAAGAGAAAGCACAGAAAATGGTCCTAAAATCAGGAAGCACGCACAAGTGATTCAGAATACGTGCATTTTCTGCGCCCGATTGTATTCATTATTCTGTAACTTCGGACCGATACCCGCCCCTCCCCCCACCCTTGTGTTTTTATTTTGTACTGAATGGAAGAACTTGTCTGCGGGAATTTATGCTAGTTGTTATGTTAACAAGTGAAATAAATCTGAAACAGAACGAGGCCCCGAGCGCTCCTGCACTATCAATACACAGGGGAGTTAATTAGCACACGAGCACAAAAAGACTGAGTCGCCTACGGTAACTCTCACCTGGCATGCGTGTAAATACAAGGTACATAAACACCAGAGGTACATCCTCCGCCAGTTAACTCCCTTGTATGTTGGTTCTAACTAGTGAAATGTTAGAATCGGAGACAATCTTATTTTTGACTTGATTGTGGTGGCTGTTGACAGTACAGGACTGTAAAAAGCGCGAGCCAGCGTTTTTGATCGTGATTTCATTGCCTGTGTTTTGGTACAGGTATTACATATTTCAAACGTGCGATTCGTCCAGAGGTGACCTTGAGCGGTTGACGGGACGTTAACCTCCTAGAAGTAACTAACCGGGACTAAACTCTGTAACAGGGCATTATGAAGTATACACAGGGGGGGGAACATTTCGGGCGCCTGTGCGGCTCAGCGATGGGACACACGACGAGTTCTGCAGCCAAGCAGACGACAGCGAAAGGCCAGAAGGTGCATTGAGTGTGAGATGATGGGGGGAACCCCGGCGATGGACTGATCTTTTCTTCTTTTTAACTGCTGGCTTTATGGTCAAAGTCAGTTTGTGTGTGGTTCTGTTCCGATGTCCGGGGACGGAAATATGATGCATTTAAACCGCGAGCTGACTCAGCATCCTAGTTTTACGGGACCTCATCCTATGATGACGTGATTGACTCTCATCTTGTTGCCGTTTGTTGTTTATGTGAATTTATCAATCTTTACGGTCTTTAAAGGATTGGGGTTGGGTGAATCGCCGAGGGCGTTTTTTGTGTGAGATGACTGTTTTGAATAGCCAGATCGCGTCAGTGTGGCCTTTTGAGAAATGTTATTTTAAGATACACAGTTATCGTGCAAGAAAAAAGTGAAAACAACAACAACAAAAGTCAACTTTATGTATTGCTTGAGCCTTTGTGTGTGTGTGTGGGGGGGGGGGGGGGATATGAACTGCAATGGTCAGTGTTTAGCTATTTATCTCCATCCGTGACACCAACCTTTAACTTGCAGTTTCCTTGCACACAGAAAATACCAAGATTACGTATTTACTAGAACTAGCCTTCATGTTGTTTAGATGATATTTTTTTTTGATTTTTTTTTTTTTTTTGAAACTCGGCTTGATTATTGATGAACTCACTCAAGCTTTACACGTACTCATAGTTTTGGCGACCTGAACTATTTTAAAACAAAACGGGAGAATTTCGAGGGAAAAACTTCCGAGTTTTTCCCTGCTGTTTTGAATATGAGTCATGTTAGTGTTTGTTCATCGTGTTTTCAGATAATACGAATACATGGTAAGTTCAACTAAAATAAAAGAAACGGGTTTTCCCGGGGGCAGACAGTTTTCATATAAGTACGGGTTCGCTCTTTCTGTCAACTCCATGTCAAGCTTTTCTTGTTTGGCAACGATTTTTTGTATGCCAATGTTAGTTATAAAGCAACTGCTGCAGATGACCACAAACAAAAGACCCCCCCCCAAAAAAAAGAGGGGGGGGGGAGAGAGAGAGCCAATAAACAGCGGACAGACAAAGCCACACATTTTCAACAGACCCGACTGTTCGTGTCCGGGATGTATGATTTATGCAGAGAGACACTGGGACAATTGTATGCATTTAGGAGGGGATATAGTGGGACCTTGTGACAACTTTCGTGCATCCCCCTTCGGCAGTTTACGACACGCCTTTACGGTAGCCAGCAGACCGCAAACACATTTCCCCAAAACCATAAAAAGTGATTACATTTTACTTTACAGTTACAGACGATAGCAAATCGTGCCTGTTGCACGTCGGTGTCTCCATGTCACAAACACGAGCGCGCGCGCGCGCGCGCGCGCACACACACACACACACACACACACACACACACACACACACACACACACACACACACACACACACACACACACACAACACGCATGCACACGCATACACATATTTATATGCATGTTTGTTTTTTCATTCTGATATCTGCACCCCACCCATAGGCATGCACGTACATGCGTGCACTTCCGCAAGAAAAGGCGAACAGTTTTCATCCTAATTGAAAAATATATAAAAATAGGAGCTAACTGGAACTAGCTGAAGAGGCATTATGTTACATTGTTTTGGGGAATCTCAACTGACGGAAAAGTATTTTTTCTTTCTTAAAAATACACTTTTACATGTGTTTTGAATTTAGTGGTCGCGAAAGAGAGATGGTTCACTGTGTGTGTGTGTGTGTGTGTGTGTGTGTGTGTGTGTGTGTGTGTGTGTGGTGTGTTTGCGTTGTCATAGACTTCATGGGTTTCGAAACAGTGATGTCTGAATAAATATAGGTATTTACTTCATGTGTAAACAGTGACTGAGCAACGCGTTGTGTTGGAAATCACAATACCGTGACGAGAAATGAAGGAAACTCCTAGAAAGGAACGATTTATGTATTAACATCAGCCAATAAAACTGATCGGCATGTAACCTGCGCGGTAGAGCCGGAGTGCCGGTATCATAAAACAGTCGGCGCTGAGTCGAGCAGGAGATTTTCCGCGGCGTTGTCACAGTAGCATGTATATTGTGTCGGTCGTTCGTGCGGGAAACCGATCCGCGGTGGACCGCTGCATGCAACCCGGCCCAGCTCGATGCATGCTAAGTCATGACGCAAGGGGCGATGATTGGATCAACATGCAGCGCTTCGTGCATGTAAAGGTGCTCGCTGCGCGTTCTCGCTGAGGTCTGGCGGAGGGGAGGGAGGGGCTAACGGGGGCCGCGGGTCGGCGGCAGCACTGGAGATCCTGGATTGGTCTGCCGGTGCCGCCACCTCCCCGCCAGCCACCCTCCCTCCTGATTGTATGCGGCCTGCCCCAGCGTGCCGAGCCGTGGAGACAATGGCCCGTGGAGGGCCCGAGATCAGGGGCCCCTGCGAGTGCTGTACCTGTTAGGTCGTCTGCTGTCGTTTCGTGTCGCGATAGTGTCGGTAATCAGCACCGCCAGTGGAACCACTGGTAGCATCGGAGGTGGAAATGACGCTGTCTGTGTCTGTGCGTGCGTGTGTCTTGTGGGCTTGTGTGTGCGCTTGACGGTATCGGGGCTGACGGCCATCCAGTCATGAGCAAATCAACTTTGGATGTGTGTCTTGTGAGGGGGGGGGGGGGGGGTATACCGCCCAGTTACCTCTAACAGTCTTCGCTCTGAACGCAATCGCTCAGTCCATTTAGAGTGGCGGGTTATGTTTATGCCCCCCCCCACACACACACCTCTTTCTTAACCCCACCTTCCCCTCCGCGCAGTGTTTTCCCAACCATCCTTCGCGGTCGCTGCATTTTCTTCGTGTTGTCGATGGCTGGGGTCTTGCGTTACGTTGGCAGGGGTCGTGGTGTTGACTTTTCCTGCTCATTATATCTAAGTGGTTAGAAAGTGTCGGCCGAGGCGACTCAATAGCAGGCTTTCTATGATTGGGCACGGACCCCCCCCCCCCCCCCCCCCCCCCCAGCCCCCCTTTTCCGCCCCACGCTACTTCTCCTGACCCCCTACCCCCCCCTTACACCCCCCACCCCCACCCTACACACACACATACACACACCCAGCCCCCTCCTCTGTGTGCATGTAGGACTTCTGTCTTCACGTTTGCACAGGCCGGATGACTGAAGACAGGAACGTTTAGTTTTTGCCGACGTGTTTGCTTAGATAGACGATTTGTAGTCGGTGCTCTCTATGAATGAGAGCCGTTATCTTCTTTGACGATAAAGAAACGAGTTCATCAGCGTGCTGTGCACGTAGAATACTTTTGTTTATCTATATTTTGTTTTCCTCTGGCGAGGCTGACTGAGAGAGTAACAGTCGTAGAGCGCTGTCATGTGATACGGTTGGAAGTAACACAGCACGATGTGACGCTTCCTCTACCGTAGTGGCGACTTTCCGGAGCTGCGGAATCTTCGCTCGTGTACATCTGAGCTGACTGCATACATGGACAAACACACAATGCGCAATTGCTCGGAGAAACGTGATTTCTTTTTTTAACGTAAATATTTTTTGAAGGCATGTGTATAAGCTGCGAGCGTGAAACCGACATCTTCGTGAAGCGTGGTCAGTTGTGGGAGGAGGCCCACGTTTCAACCTGGCGGTCACTTTACTGAGCGAGTTCTCTGTGGCGGCGAGTGATTGTGAGACTCAGTTGAGAGCGAGCGACGCCGGTCAGTAGTGGGATTCACCTGCCTCAAGTCAGTGTAATAGTATACACGCGGGGCAGTTTCCCAACGCTGCGGCCGCACAGGCACACGGTGGTCAGTGGTGGTGGTGGTGGTGGTGGTGGTCACGGGGGCGGCTTAGTATCGGTCAGTGGTGGTGGATGCTGCTTGGACGTGAATGGCCCGAGAAAAGGAGGGAATGAAGGCGCTGGACACCGTGGAGTCCAGTCCCGTGGACGGCATCCCGGCGTCGATGGACGAGAGCGCCCCAAACGGCGAGCTAGGGGGCCCGCCCCCTCTGCTGCACGTGCCCACCCAGCGGCTGCTGCGCCTCTCCGCCCCCCTGGCCCGCGACGGCGGCCACACCCGCCACCCGACTCCCACCAACGCCGACTCCACAGAGCCTGGCGTAGGCAGCGCTCATCAGTTCGCCTCCCCACCCGACTCGGCCAGGTCGCACGCCAGTGCCAACAAGAGCGGCAGTCACGGAAGCGGTATCAGTAGCGGTGCCAGTAGTCTCAGTGGCGGCACTAGCGGTTCTACTTCTAGCAAGGCTGGAACCCAGCTCGCGGACGTAATGTTGGGGAGGTACGGCCTCCCCAGCGAAGAGGACGCGCATCAGCACCCACTGACTCGCGGGTCTCGCTTGACTCCCGCCACCAAAGACGCCGGCCACCGCCCTTTCTGCCACCCCTGGCAGATGGGTCTGGGGCTCGACCCCTTCGCGGGTAGCGGCCACTGCCTCAACGCCCCCGGCTACTCCATGGGGGGAAAGGAACGGGTGTCGCACCCTGGTCACCACCACGCCGCCGCCGCCGCCGCTGCTGCTGCTGCTGCTAACGCCGCCTTCAACCATCGGAGGTTTTCTGAGAGTTCAGCGGGGTACCTGTCCCAGGAGGGGCACGGCTACTACCACCCCCGTCCGCAGCACCACCCCGTCACCCGCTATGACGGGAGTCCTAGTGACAGCCGCAGTCCCCCTCGTTGGTCCACCAAGGGACACAGACAGGTAGGCCGGACAGGAGGGCTACTGGATACAGCCCTTTTACTAAGCTGTCGTATACTGCTACTTCTCTCCCCCCCCCCCCCCCCCACCCCCATCCATCCTTCTTGAATAATAAAACGTTCTTCTCGTACTGTGCAACTTTTTGTTCATTTTGTTGACGAGTAACACAGTCCGTTTGTATGCTCACGATTATGAACTTAGCGTTGACAGAAACATGCAAATACTTTGGCGCGGTTATTGAAAATGAATTATGTCTGGCATGATTTTTGTCGGTTACACGTTTTGTCGTATCGACGACTGTAGCGTCGAGCTTTTCTGTGCTTTAAGTTTAAGCTGAGGGGAAAGATGTGGATAATGGTATTGCCGTATTATACCAGGTGCTTACTTACTACGGTTTATGATCATGCTGACATTCTGGCGCTTTACAATGCAGTCATGCAGCGTGAAAGGAAACATGTGTTGTAGTTACAGTATTAGGTAAATTGTACAGGTTTCCTGTGACTTGAAGTGGTTCAGTAATGTCAGTATGTGGTACAAGAAGTCCGGAACACTGTGAAGGGGAGGGGTGTGTCACAATAGCTGTACGCTGTGGTATTGGGCAGTGTTGCCACCGGGTTGCAGGACAGCGTTCTTTGTGGGTACATTAGGCGATCCCGCCGCTTCATCACACGTGAGCCGGTCTGGCCTAGCGGTAAGGCTTGTAAGCAGAGGGACCTCAGTTCGAATCCGCTTCGGCTCTCCTTTCTCTTCAAAAGGTTGTGGTCTGTGGACACTCACTTGTGACTTTGTCCCTCGCAATTATAAAGCATTAAAATGGCTCTCGTCGCTGCCCACCTTGACGCAGAAGTCATTCCGGTGGTGTCAGTGTAGCGCTAGGTATATAATGTCCCTCTTCCCCCCACTTCCGTACCCCCTTCCCCCCCTTCTCCCCGTCCCTAATAAGCCTTATGATTTCTGTGGACGTTAAGCACCGTGTTTACTTCATCACAGCACTGTCATCTGGCAAGGAGCGGCTGCTTGTTGATCCTTGGAGGCCGTTGTGTTCTACAGGATCGTATTGTTGTGTCACGTAAGGGTACCTGAGTGCTTGACATTTAATGCCTACTCAGTCGCGAAGGTCATACCGGGGAACCCTGAGGTTCATCCAACACTATCTTGGGTGAACCTCAAGGTTTTTGCCGAGGGCCGCTAATTAACAAACATGGTGCAGACAATATCAGGGCGACAAAACTCATGAACTCGCTGATAATCTGTCTTGGTCGCTGTTGATGATGATACACAATACTTGACCAAGATAAACCTGAGGGGGAGGGGGGGGGGGGGGGGGAATAAATGAACTTGAGGCAAAATTCTCGCCAGCAGGTAGCGCATGGAAGTGTGTGCATTAAAGTTAGTCTATGGTGGGTCAAGAATGAAGGCAAGAGTCTCGCCAGCAGGTAGCGCATCGAGGGGGTGGGGGAGGAGGTGGGGAACGAATCAATGAACTTGGAAGGCAAAATTCTCTCCAGCAGGTAGCGCATGGAAGTGTGTGCATTAAATTAGTTATGTGGTACAGCTTAAAACCGTTGACAGAACTCTCTGTATCCTCAGCAAAAGTTGTGACTGGAGTCGCTCACCAGTCTTCGCCCTGATATAACCGCAGTGGTTGACTGGGCGTAGAACACCAAGTTACTTACTCTCTGAGTCTATCCAGTCGCAGACAGTTCCCCATTGCGGACGTAGGTCGTTTCAGGCAACGTGATCAGTGTTTCTGGCGATTGATAACTCGTGGGGAAAACGTATGGTATCTACTTGCCACAGCTTTTAATAGTTTTATGTTGCTTTCCGACCCTTTTTTAAATCAGTGTATCTACCCGAGCCGAGCGCAGTATTTAAGTAAAACAAAAGTCCGTCGAAAGGTTAGGTAGATCGCTTTGGATTATTGTGTAGGCTTTAACAGAGACAGAGAGAGAGAGAGAGAGCGAGAGCGCAACAACAGCGACACACAAACAAAAGAAAGTTTTTATTGTTTATATCACTGACTTGTCAAGTTATTTTCAAAATCAATTTGTCGACATTGCCTCAGACTGACCTAGAACTGTTGCCAGTGTGTGCTGCTTGCCCGTATATATTTAGATCTACAAGTGTCAGGAATTATGTTGGCCATCGTCACAGTGTAGCTACAGGCAGAACCAGTAAAGACCGAAGCGTACTCAGTACTCTGAAGGGCTAGTTCCGGTGTAGTTTTACTGGACTCTGTGCTCCGGCCACGGCGGGCCAGTGTGCCAATGGCCGCTAGGCCCGCTGCGCCCTGGCCCTGCTCCAATGCAGGCCTATGACCTAAATTAAGGACAATTCGGCCAATCAGTTGTTATGCATTCTATTTTTAAGCCTGCATGGACCATTGGTGATTTGCAGTACATAAACGCCAGTGCTGGTACTTCATTGCTTCAGTACTTGCCTGCATTCTGGGCTAACCTCGTTGACTTCAATACATGTATACATGTATGTCTGCTTACGGCTACAAGCACGAGTTGGCCATATGTATGTATATATGTATGTGAAGCATCGCTGCCTGAGAGAGGCAGCAGATCTGTAGCTGCACTGTTTTCCCCATACATTATATATTTCTTCAGTCAGTGACGGATGAAGTATAATAATAATAATTATGTCATGCGCTCATCAACGCCCTGAGCACTCACATCTGTGGTTTCCTTAGTGGTATTGCCAAGCATTGGTCGTCGTTGTTCCTAATAAATAGACGATTTAAATGAAGTACTCAGCACTGACGTTTATGTACTTGAAATGACGAATGACCCACACAGGCTTATAATTAGAATGCAAAAACTGACCGAATCGTCTTTAATTTAGGTCACAATGAGCTGGGTCTCTGGCAAACAACGCCCCTACCCCTCCCTCACACACTCGCTCGCCTGCTTGTTGACATTTCTGTCCGATCTTCATCATATCCTTCTATCTCTCTCGTTGTCTCCCCCCCCCCCCCCCCCCCCAATTCAAGCTGTTTTTAGTAAGTTTTGGATGTACATGTTCTTTTTCTCCCCGTCTTCTTAGTCTCGTGATGAGGTACTATAGATTCTGATCACTCAGAAATTCATATCCATGGCAAGTCAGAACGATAATAATAATGGGAGATTTCTAGAGCGCCTATTGTTGGAAACAAAAAAACTCTTACAATGCAGCACAAAACCAGAAGAGATGAGTTAATAAATGCAACAGTCTCACTCGCCACCCTCCCTGCCGCCCTCTCTCTCTCCCTCTCCAACCCTCCCCCTCCAACCCTCCTCTTTATCGCGCGCGCCCACGCAAGCACACACACACACAAAAAAGCAACAACAAAAAGAAAGAAAAAAGCAACAAAAAAAAAAAAACAAAAAAAAAAAAAAAAATTAAACAAATGTAGCCAGATGCGTAACTAGTTCTGCCGTCAAAATACTGTATTCACGGTTAGTATATATAATTTTGAGCTCCGGTATATTCAGCTTCATTGTCCACAGATTCTTTCGGGTAATTACATGTGCTTTCAACAGAGGTTGAAACTTGTGATTTGATGAAATTTGTTACATCAGGGCGAAACAAAATTCATTAAATCACAAGTAAACGTTCGCGTTTACTCGGACTTAATACGGGCACCAACCAACTATTCAACCAATCCTTCTCTGAACTCCGCTTTAGATTTTTGTTTTTGACAGAGGGTTGCCTGAGACAGAAGCAATCTTCTTCTTCTTCTTCTTTACATTGCGCAGGCGCAAGTGTGTGTGTGTGTGTGTGTGTGTGTGTGTGTGTGTGTGTGTGTGTGTGTGTGTGTGTGTGTGTGTTGTTGTTGTTATTGTAAAGCGCCCTGTGCTCCCACGTTGTGCGGTAGATGGGCGCTGTAGAAATCCTCGTTATTAGTAGTAGTATTTCTTTTTGCTTTATTTACTGGCATCTGCAACAGACGAGTTTTGCTTCCTACTTCTCGGCACGTTTCCCAACAATCCGACCAGTCGCAAATCGATCTCTGTGGGACCTAAACCACCACGGATCAGGGCGTCTCCCAAAATTGCTGCGCACAGTCGTGGGCAGCGAAGAAAGAATCGTGCATTTCCGGGGCGAGCCGAAACGAGCGAAGACTGGTAGTTGCCGCAAAAAGGACTTTTCAGTCACAGCAGCTCGACCACAGTCTCTGATCGATCGGAGACTAGTCGTGTGTTTCCGGGGTGAACGTAAACAACCAGCGTCTGCCGATGTTCCATGGTTTTGGGCGACCTTCGGTGATCATTCAGTGATGGTCGGGCTGCATCGTTTTCGGTCCCCGAATGGTTCCGAGGTAAAGACGCAGGGTGCACGGTCACGCGCAGTGGGTTTGGGGTGACTGCACTGAATGTTGTTTGGTCGGAAACTAGGTAGGACATAGAGTCAAAGTCATGTAAAGGTTAGCAAGTACTTGAAAGCCTGAAGCAGGTCAAAATGTAGGCCTGCATGCTTCACCACTTCCAGGAATTTCTTCCCTTTACGAATTTCTACGGCTTCCTGGTCCATTCAACTTCATTTGTTTTCTCCGTCTCCCCACTTTTCAGCTGCGGTAGTTTTGGCTAATGCAGTTTCCCGCATGGATCTGCGAAATAAAATAGGTCACCTTACTTGTAGTCGCAAGCAATTTAAGTAGGTTCCCGTGTTGAGTGCATGCGGAGATTAAATAAGCACCAAAACAGATGTTATTCTGCATCAGAACAGTTATTGAGACATCACTTGTGATTCGGTAAAAACAAATGTTATTTTTTAAATTTATTTTTTATTGTGAATACCTCTCGAGGAGCAATCTGGAAGTATTCGTTCATCTTCTCAGTCTAAGTAACTGTAAGTGGAATGTCAATATTGAGACGGGATAATTATTGACTTTCGGGGCTTGGTTGTGTATGCTGTTGATTGTATTGTGTGTAGAACTGTGAGCCAGCGTTTTACTTCTATTTGATGACTTGCGTTTCCACCTGATATAGAGTAACTGTGATTGTGTGATTCGTCCCGAAGTGACGGGAGGGGGGGGGGGGGGGGGGTGGGGGGGGGGTTGCAGGGAAAAAGTGTTTCGCTTATTCCCACGAAAACAAAATACGGCAACCAGCCACCCATCACATTATGAAGCCCAGTCAGATTGGGGGAGAGCCCGCCTCTCAGGGGGATGTCATTGGTCCAGGGAAAACATGTTACGCTCATTCCCACGAAAACAAACAGGGCAACCAGCCACCCATCACATAAAGCCCACACAGATTCCGCATGCATGCAAATGTGTGGATATGGTTTGAATGGCGTTCATCCAGTACACCTGTGTGAAATATTGTCTGAGTTTGTGACAGGTTCATCGGTTTGTGACAGGGTCATCGTGGGGCTTTTGGTTATTTTTATTTTTTCAAAGTCATATAGCATTGCTTTGATTTATTGCAAAAACGACAGTGGCATTGTAATGCAAACGTTAAACGCTGATCAGTTTTAGTGTACTGACCGAATCCAAGGAGGTCCAGTTGTAGAAGCTAATGTGAAGGTCTGCTTCGTCGCACTCCGCTAACCTGTCGGTAGATCATTACAGAAGACAGCATATCGTGTAGTTCTGTATTACTCGGTGACAGCCCTGGACACGACAAAGTTTAAAGGGGACATCAAGCGAAGACACAAGTTGGCCTGAAAACAGAATTATAAAATGTGCAAATATTTCTATCTGCAGGCTCCTTACGGTTGTCCTGTCGATATTTATGCAACAAAAGTTCGTTTTGGAGGCGCATTTCAGCTCCTTGGTTCGGGTTGCAGACACTACATTGGTTCGCTCTTTGCCAACGAAGAGTAGAGAAAGGTTGGCTCGTGACGTAGTGACACTGCTGTGAGTGTATCACTTGTTCTCATTTTCATCGATGGGGTCCGTGGTGCGTCTGTGTGGGGTCCCCTTTACCCAACTTTTTTGGCTCGGTAGAAAGACGTCAATTCTGGGCGACTGAAACACGAAGGCTGTTTCCGTATATGGACCTCTGTACGTACAGAGTTTGCTTTGTGTGTGTGTGTGGGGGGGGGGGGGGGGGGGGGGGGGGGCACTGAATGATATATCTTCGAATGAATGAACAAGTAGATTTTTTTTTTTAATTTCTTAGACGATCGGACAAGTAGTACGAATAAATAAACGAATATATAAAAGAGGAAGAAGAAGCCAAAAGAAAAAAAAAGGCCACATTGACGACCCCAGGGATATGTTACTGTTATAAATAGACGTGGTGGTTTTATGGCTGTGAATCATCTTAGTGCTTGCGGGTAACATCAGTAGTGGGTGAAGTAGCAACAACACCTTTTTATCTTTCTCCCCGAGCAAGTCATGTGTAACCACTTGTATGGGCGTAACGAAAACGGGATTGCTAAGTACTCTAAACGAAGTTCATGGTGCGGTGTAGGGGTGCATATTGGAATCGCCATATCTGTGTATTTGCCACTGTTTTCCAAACGACATGAATACGTGTGTGTGTGTGTGTGTGTGTGTGTGTGTGTGTGTGTGTGTGTGTGTATGTTGAACCACCAGACGGCGGTTTGTTGTTGTTTGTAACCAGACACGGTGTGGTGGTGCCTCATTGTGAGTTTGAACCAATAGGCAGTTAGTGTTATGCGGAAACTCTGGATTATATTTTCAATATCGAGTATCAGCGCAGGTTCGGTTCCTTTAAAACACAAAACAAAAGACTTCGTTTGGCCTGAATCTTTTGAACCGCTGAACCAGTTCTTAAACTTTACCACCCTTTAGTATTGATGATGTACCGTCATGAACTGGGTGTCATGCAGTATTGGATGATTGTTTTGAAGTATGGTGAGGTTCGAATCCTCAGGATATGTTCGTCCGTCCGGTGCAGAAGAACCTATAAAACCCTTTAGTTTGTGAGCACATTAATTAGTATGTTGACTGGGTGTTGATGCTATATCTTCAAAGTAGAGAACAAGGCCAGGGTCCCTCAGTCGTTCTGCCGATGGAACTCCCTCAGTTCGTGTAGACCTGCAACCCCTCTGAAGGGCGGCCTTTGTTTAACCCCATCACTGCTCCAGCCTGTAAAATTTCCGGGCTGACAGATGCACGGACGCCACTCAAAAACAGTGTAGGTTCCGGTCCTATAACACATCTGCTTTCAGTGCTATGTGTTTGGATGAAAATCGTTTCACATGCCAGTGCGAAAAACTAAATGTTTTAAGGGTTTCAGATAATTTCGCACTTTTATTGGTCGTTTTCAAGTGCCATCATGGCAGTGAAGGGGTTAAGTTTGAAAGTGCAATGGAATTAAGTGAACGCGAGGCAGAATCTTGCTGATTTTTGAGTTAAAGCTCAGCTTTTCAGCCCCCCGCCCCCCCCCCCCCCCCCCCCCCCCCCCACCCCAGATTCATTCTTTGGGCCGAGTGGTTTTAGACACAATGGCTAACAACAGCCCCCCTCGCCCACACCACCCTTCCCCGTCGATTTCGCATATTGTGTACAGGGCTCCTTCGAAACAACCTCTGTGGACTGAATCGCAAATGTTATCTGAGTTGTTCTAGATCTTTCCCTGGCGAGGCTCTTGCACACACGTGTGCAACTAAGCAGACACAATCCTTACATCAGTGCGCAATTTAAAACGGATACCTTACACGCACACTTTATGTTTTTCTTAGTAATGTTGCTTTCGTTGGATGACTGTTTTTTGTGTTTTTTTTGTTTGTTTTGTTTTTGTTTGTGTGTGTGTGTGTGTGTGTGTGTGTGTGTGTGGTGTGTGTGTGTGTGTGTGTGTGTGTCTGGGGTGGGGGGCGGATTCGTTTCCGTGAAACTCCAAATTATCAGACTCAGAGGGCTGTTTAGAATCTCGTAGAATACCAAACTAGGTTGTGTAATGTTCGACAAGTGTTGAACTCGGTCACTTGGCCGTTGCCTGGACGTGCTAATGGGCCTGATTCATTTTAAGTCGACTACCGATTTGCCAGGTTTTTTCTGTTATTGATTTTGTTATCCGTAAGTGTGATGGATTGAAAGACTAATATGTTCAGTTTTAGTCATGGCATTGTGATGTTTTGTACACATGTGTACGTCCTGTCAACCGCACAGGGTCACTCCGGGTCACACGTTCACAGTTACTCCATGCCTGGTGGAAACGCAGGTCAGCAAAACACAAGTAAAAAGCTGGTTCACATGTCTACACACAACACAATAACACAGAGGTAAAACCAAAACGAATCGAGTAAGTGATGTGGCAAACCAATACACATACACTGCTCCGTATAATTATACACATACGCGCAGGCGCAGCTCCCCTACCACACACACACACACACACACACACACACACACACACACACACACACACACACACACACACACAGCACAGCCATTGACAGATACACAATTAAAACAAAAACAAAACTGGCTATATTTTGAAAATATGAACTTTGTTGTTGTTGAAGATATCCAAAGGCGTCTTCAAAGTTCATGTTTCTTAACACAGAACCTATGCGAATTTCCATTTGAAACTGGGACCTTGACCTGACATATTAACAGGGACCTTGACCTGACGTATTTATGGGGACCTTAACGTATTAACAGACACCTTAACAAAATGTATTAACAGGCGCCTTGATATGAGGTATTAACAGGGACCTTGAATTGTACTGTTATTAACAGTGACTTTGAACAGACATACTTGATTTAACTTGCACCTTGAACTGACATGTTAATAGCAACTTTGAACTTCCATATTAATTCTGACATGTTTAACAGCGACTTTGAACTAACGTATTAACTGAACCGGGACTCACGTTTTAACACTAATAACAGCGACTTTTTACTGACGTATTAACTCAACCGGGACCTTGAACGGACGTATTAATCGGGACCTTGACCTGACCTGTTTCAGAAAAATGGCATGATGGAGGAAAGCGGCCATCAAGACGGAGCTATCAACCTGTCCACTGTGCGTGAAGCAGCCAGCAAGGAGGACCAGCATCTCAACGGGGACATCACTCACAATGGAGAGAACGGCCACGACAGTGCTCTCCCATCACAGCTTCCGCGGGTAAGCTTCCTGGTTCTGTGTGTGTGTGTGTGTGTGTGTGTGTGTGTGTGTGTGTGTGTGTGTGTGCTCCCACAAGAGGCAATTCAGTCTCATGAATAAAAACAACTAAACAAACAGGTTTAGACCTGCGGAGGTACGTAATTAAATTTAAAACCATACTAATAATGTATGCGTAAAAAGTCAACGGTTACCGATACAAAATTTATTAATCCCAGTTTTGCCTCTGTGTGATTAAGTTAATCATCGTCATTTAAATATCATTTGCATACAGTACCGTTAATTTAATATTACACGTACAGCCTGGCACACGTTTGCATACACACACAAACACATACTCACACACACGATTTCTTGCCCACTCCCTCCCCATCTATCTATCTCTTCTCTCATCACGACATTTCCGCCAGTCGGAAGGTTTGGAAGTAAGTACTCTCTTTTGTGTGTGCCTTCCGTAATAATATTTGTAATATCACAGTTACCCAGTTTGTTATCAGTAATGAGTATTAAGAGGTTTAACAGTTAACGTGTAACGTCAGAAATGTGCAATCAATGTTAGCGTTCAAGAAAGAAGATACTGTGTAAGGAGATTTATTGCCGTTCGCGTTTCCTCATAAATCGAGTTGACATGATTTGTAATTGAAGAATATTTTAGCCCGAAACGGCGGCAGTGCGCAAGATGGAAGCTGACGCACCGAGAGTGTACTGAAATGCAAGAAGACAGATAGAAGAAGCTGACGCACCGAGAGTGTACTGAAATGCAAGAAGACAGATAGAAGAAGCTGACGCACCGAGAGTGTACTGAAATGCAAGAAGACAGATAGAAGAAGCTGACGCAGCGAGAGTGTACTGAAATGCAAGAAGACAGTTAGAAGAAGCTGACCCACCGAGAGTGTACTGAAATGCAAGAAGACAGAAGAAGCTGACCCACCGAGAGTGTAATGAAATGCAAGAAGACAGAACACACGCACACACACACACACACACACACACACACACACACACACACACACACACACACACACACACACACACACCGACGTTCGAAAGATTTTGATCTGGTCGATGGAATTTAAAAATTAAGCAAACTGGACAAATGAAAATTACAGTTTTGTATTTCTTACAATGCAACATACTGAAATATTTGAAAGTTTCCCTTAAGAATTTGTACCCGAATTTAGGCGTGGAACAATCCCCTGTCTCTAGAAAGTCGACGAAAACAGTTGTTACTGTGAGACAATTTAGCTTAACAGTAACAATATACTTTATTCATCCCAGCGGGAAATTAAAGCTGTCGTTCGATCGCACAACGAAGAACATATCTCAATAATTCTAAGTCATGAAACACAGGCACATACACACTCTTACTCATAGACCAAAGTTGTATCCATTACGTCACGTTTGAAACATAGACACTGAAATAATCCAAGAACACATAAAAAACACACAACCAAGAGCGATCGAGCCGACTGTGTCGCCACAAGAGCAGCGCCACATTCAGGGCGAGGATAATCCTGTCTTTTCCAATATTCCTAACGGGTTAACCTTCCGCCATCGACGTTCGCCACAATACCCCCAAAACGGACCCACTATTCCATGCACACGGTTGGAGTCATTGCACATTATAGGGGTCTTCGGAGGTGAAGCTGTACAGACAGTATATATGGGAATCATTTTTGTTCGGTTTGTCAGGACGCAAATATTGCCAGGGCAATAAACTAGTATCGCCATATTTCCCTTCAAAGCACTAATTACCAAAGGCAAGTTCCCATGATTTTTAGGATGATCTGGGGAGGGGAAAAAAGAAAGGAAAAAAAGTTGTACTGTAAATGAAAAACAATCATACATTAAAGCTTTTGTCATATACAGCGTTTTGGGCGATCAGAATGGTTTAAGAAAGGACTGTGCAAGTGTATCACATAGAGTACTGTGCGGTGGAAGGTTGGGGGGGGGGGGGGGGGGGGGGGCGGAGGGCGGGCAGAGTACACCACCAACTAACTCCCTGTCTGTGTTGGCAACGTATGAAGTGCAATCGATCAGAAGAGTTGGAGGACTGGTGGCAAAATTTTGTTTCCCTTTTTACCCGGGCTGTGTGTGTTTGTTCTTAGAGTTCTCATTATCGCTGGCTTGGCACATGTTTACACAGGCTGGGCTAGGCAGGGCCCCGCATCCCCGCAACATCTCCATACACAAACTTTGCAGCCAGAAAGTAACAGGCTGGGAGAAGGGGGGCCAGCCGGCTTTGAGGCAACAAAAGACCTCGGCTTCGGTCTTGTCCCCGACTCCATTTACATGCAGTCACTAGATGTGTACATGTAGGCACCCCACCCCTCAGCACAACCACCTCTCCACCCCTCTCCTCCTTCCACCTTTCTCGCCTTGATGTCCGCGGTTGCTTGTACCCACAAGACCCTGGGTGAGTCGTCCCCCTTGGCCACAAAGGTTGTTTAGAGAAGAAGTCTCGGTCAACACGGCAGGCAGGGAATCAGCCCTTATTGCCTGCTTGCATTCAATCGGCCCTGTGGGTCGTCGCGTCAAGAAGCCGGCAGCTCGTGCTGGGATGTGTCCGGTGGCCTCCTCTGGACCTCCTTCTGGACCACTCTGACGTGGACATCATGGCCACCTTTCATCCGCAATGGGTAACGTATCGACCGCCTTCACGGACGCGTCGTGCCTTGTTGGTTCTCTATCCATGGGGGGAACGTTCGAGGCTGACGTCATGGTCGTGTTTCACTCGTGCACATTGGGTGACATGTGGCTCAGTCTATATTAAGGCGTGGATGCGTCATACTTTATGTAATTGGGGGGGGGGGGGGGGGGGATCAGATGCTATGGTTGTTTCATTGACCGTGACACATCACTAAACACCACCGTCGTGAGACTAAAGTTTGTCTTGTCTTCGGTTGTATGTCTAGCAGTGAAAGGCATTGGTTGTCTCTCATTCGCAATGGGATGGGTAACAATTTTTTGAATGGCTTATACCGCGAATGCATCTTGCTTTGGTTGTATGTGTCTGTAGATCCTTAAGAAGTGAGATTTGCCAACAGACACGCCCCCCCCCCCCCCCCCACCCCGCCCCGCCGGAAATAGGTCTGAAACATTTTCACATTGAAACCTTTATCAGTTTTCCGATTTAATGGTCCGTACAGTAGAACTTCATTTTGTATTTCGAATTCTTGAACAAGACTTTTATACTTCTGCGCCCTGGCGTTATCCTGGAGAATGCATTTTAGTTCCCATTTTAGGCTTAAGACCTGTACTTCCGGTTCAGTGATTTGCGTCCAGCTTGAAATGTATTCAAGCTTCAGAGTCGCCGAAGTGAGGGCTAACTTTGTTTTTTGTTTCTGTGTTGCCTAGTTTTACACGTGTTGTGGAGGGAAATGACGGAAAGGTGCTGTTATATATATATATATATCTATATAATACAAGAAGAAAAGTGGATGTTGAGAGGCATGTGATGACTTCCTGCAGGCTGTCAACACACCATTCACCGCGGCTGCCTCCTGACAGGGCCACACGTGACTGCATTGCTGACGATGTTTGTGTCGGCTTAAAAAGACCCTGACGAGCTCTCGCGCACAATTTGCTGCAAAAGCATTCATTCACCTGTAGAAAAGTGGTCGTTTTAAATACACATATTTTACGCAGTTGAAGAAAGCCTCTTTTCCCCCCACCCCCTTTCTTCTATTTTCCCCTCTGATCGGTCAGCTTTCCATCGTGAATTTTCGTCTAGCTGAGTCTCCGGAAAGGGACGCCCTGCTGTGGGCAGCGGCATGAGGGATGCTGACCGACTAGTTTTTGAAGCTGAAGTCGTTGGTATGTCGGGTCGTTGCGGAAGAGATTGCAGCCTCGGTAGGATGTCGCGGAAATGGACATTTTTAACGGTCCATCTCCTGAGTTGTCAGAGGTGTCCAGGATTTCCTGACCTGGGGTGGATGATGCATGCGTGACTCTTTGCTTACTGCCGGGAAATGTGCCTTCACGGTTCATTCATCTGCATTTTTCCTATTCCAGTGTAAAGGGGCGCGTTTCGCAAACAGTGAATCAGACTTTTTACGTGCGATTTAACGACTTTGTGTTTTTCCCGGGTGTGACCTTCGCGATTGACTGGGCGTTGATCCCGAGGTAAATATCCCTGTCTTGTCATAGTCTCTTCTCTCTCCTCTCAGTCTGTTACATACCTACAGAACCGTCACATGTTCGAGCTGTCGCTCCTTCTGTGCTGGTTTTTGTTCCAGCATCTGCAATGCACAGTACAGACGCGCTTCATCTAAGGCAGCATCCGTACCGCAGACGAAAATGAGATGATGAAGCCCACTAAATATATCTTCAACTGCAAAAGCGCGAAGAAGACAGCAGCGTAAATTAATTAAAAGGAATCATGGCAAAGAGAAAAACAAAACCCTTGTTTGCTTTTTTTCTTCTTTTGTTTTTCTTTTTCTTCTCTCTCCTTTTCCCCCCTTCCTTTTCTCTCTCCCTCTTTTAATTTTAATTTTTTTTAATTTTTTACACGAGTTGGATGACAGGCTGTTTAGATCTTACTCGTAAATCTTTCCAGCAGCTCGGCTGTTTTTCAAGGACATTAAGCAAGACATTTTGCCGTTTGAAGGTGATAAAATAAAAGGGGAGCAAAAGGGGAATTAGGTCACTGGGACAGAATAGGGAAACAAGGAAATGGGCAGTAACCTGTCACACACACACGCACACGCACGCACACACACACACACACACACACACACACACACACACACACACACACACACACACACACACACACACACACACACACACACACACACACACACACACACACACACGCACACACACACACACACACACGTTTTAAGAGATGAAGGACATATGAATGGGGGAAGCTACAGTGTCGAGCAATCCGTCACAATCACTCACAGCCTGTCCCTTGGAGCGACAAATCACCTTGTGTCATCTCCTCCGCCGCTTTACACTGTCACAGACAGTTCTGCAAAAAGGTTTCGCGTGTGACGTGCATGATGCGAATGTGTCAGTTGCCCCATTTGGGCTGTAGCTTTTATTTTTATTTTGGGGGCTATGTTGTAATGTTAATGCTTTATTTGAGTCAGTGGCGGATCGCGAATGTGGGCATAATGTGCTTTAAAAAATTGTTTTTATGTCTTGTGTGAAACTTCTCGAAAACATAAAGCTTTTGTTTTGTTCGTGATTTGCTGTTTCAGCATGACTATAATCACGTCTCATCTTCAGGTCTTCACAGCATGTCTATTTTTCACCTCTTCTTCTTGATATTCGCCTGCTCCCTATTTAGGATAAACTCCAGAGGTAGATTATACAGCTTCTGCCTTGTGTTTCTTTGTTGTTTCAGTGTTACATACTCGTTATATATACATGTGTCCAAACTGTTCAGCACCTACCCACTTCGTCAGCTTCGTTTTTGCTTTTAGTTAATATCAGAAATTCAGATTGTTTATAACTTCATTCTTCCAAAGCTGAAACAAAAGGACTGAGATTTTCTCGAAGCTTGTCCTGGAATAAACTTTACGAAACCATAGACCATTCTACATCTCGTTTTCTCCACGGCTAGTCTGAACTATGATCGCTTCGGTTCAGACATTCAGTGCAATTCCTTCGAGTTGCTTGTGCACTCTCGGGGAATTGGCTGTCTGTACAGTTTGTGTAAGTTGTTTCTAAATGTTCACAGTATGAGCAGTATTGTGTATTGATCGTGTGGTCTGATTGCGTGTCGTCGATGGGAAGTGCCTGTAGGTATACGTTAAATGGTGTAATTGCTTGAGTTGCAAGAAGCTGAATGTCAGTGTCGATTGACTGTAGGTGTGGTGATGTTCTGTCGGCAAAGTGCATTGCTTTGGGAAAAACACCACACACACACACACACACACACACACACACACACAAAACGAACGCCCAGGGAAATCTAATGTTATTCACCCTGCAAGTTTGGTACCCCCCACCCCCCGCCCCGCACACATACACACACGCACGTACACACAGGCACGAACGCACGCACACACACACACACACACACACACACGCACGCACGCACACGCACACACACACGCGCGCGCATATAGTGGTATGAGCTTTTAGGGGTTAGGACAACCAGGTGGCACCAGAGATTGTAAGTGTTGTGCGAAGTGTAGTTTATTCCGCTTCATCTCATGCAGTAGGAATTTTCGTAAATTCAGGGTTGCTAGTAACCATTTTGAATCATGCGATTTGAAACGCTCAGATAGGCAACCGACTGGATTTAAACGCCATTGGACATGGGGCCAAACGATCGGTAGTTGACCGAAAACCGACACCAATATCCATCACTGAGGGCTGTTGTTTTGCACTGATGAACGAGAGCTGGAAGAAGTCGGAGGATTAGGCTCTTAGCGTCAGTGGCGGTTTTGGAATACGGTCACGTAGTGGACTCTTTTGGAGGTGGATGGCTTGCTGTGACTCACTGTGAGATTGAGATGACCGTCTCTTGCAATGGGACGTGGATTAATTTTTAACTGTTGGAAACTGTAACGAATCAGTTTTTATTCAATTTTATTCGCACACTTGAAAGTGACTTTAGTGATTTTTTGTCTGCCCGGTTCGTCTTTCACTTTCAGACAAGCCTTAGCATCAGCAGGATGCGCCACAGGACTGGACCTGAAACCCCAGCTTTCTGGGCTCAAACCTCGGCAGTTATTCACCAGTTATTGCATTGCGATAGCACCTTGATTTAACGGAGATCATTTTGTGACCGTGTCGTTGGAATAGTGTCATTGTGGGGAAAGGAATTAACATATCCTGACACATTCTTTGATTCACCCAACACACACGCACGCACGCACGCACGCAGAGAGAGAGAGAGAGAGAGAGAGAGAGAGAGAGAGAGAGAGAGAGAGAGAGAGATTTCAGTATCTTTGACTGTGTTGTGTACCTTTAATTTGTTTAGTACTTTGAACCCTGCAATGTAGTCGGACAGTGAGGGGGGGATTGAGATGGGGTCGTTGCGTCATGACTCATGGGAGCGTTTGCATGATCTGCATGTGTCCGGAACCCGAAGAGGGTCAACAACCCGATTGTTCACGATGAAATGGGAAGTATCAACTTCAAGGTGTCAGATATGATACGAGAAGGTGACACAGCTAACAATGATTTCTCTCTGCAGACTCTTCCGGCGTTTTGGGCTTGCTTTTTGAGACACTGTCTCTCGCTCTCCTTCTCTCACACTCGCGCGCGCACTCACACGCACGCACACACACACACACACACACACACACACACACACACACACACACACACACACACACACACACACACACACACACACACACACACACCATGTGAACGCTACGCCCGTCTTGTAGTTATACGGCAGAAACTTTGAAACATTTGACTCTTTGTAATACTAACAGTGTCAGATTTATGTATATATATATATATGCCTTTGATGCAACGGTTGAATCTTGCTTGTGGCGGCGGTCATTCGGAGCCAGGTTCAACGAAAACATTTTGTCTGAAACTTGACCGCGAAGGGCACACATTGTAAGCACTCGTGTCCTCCAAGGAACAGAGACGCTGAGACAAAGGAGAAAAAGGAGATATTGTTTTGTTGTTTGCCGTGATAGCTGATACAGCTCGGCGTCTATTGATGAGCAAAGTCACCTTGACGACTGTTAGTACTTGATATTTCTAGTTAAGTCTCATTGTTCAGCCGCCGTCACCTTTGGTCTGAGGTGGTTTTGAGAAATGATACCCGCCCCCTCACCCCCGCCCTTCCCTTCTCCTCACTTTGTTTTTTCCACTGTGTGTGATGATTGCAGTGAAGTCCACCTAAAAACAAAAACAAACAACAACAACAAACCCCCATTAATTTCTCTTCATCGTTACGCAGCAAAATTCGTTTTTTTGGATCTATCTATCCCCACAGATGACAAACTGAAAACTCTTAAAGTTAAACTCCCTTTAGTGAAAATAAATAAATTGCAACTAAGCTGTAATGGTGTTTAAAGTATCCACTGGGAAGGACTCCGAGTGCATTCGCTCACTCTTCACTAGGTCTACGAGTAGGTACCGTTAAAAAAAAAAAAATCCTCCACGTCCCGCATATACCGTTATAAGAGCAGTCTCGCATTCTCGAGATCGCCAATCTGGAATTCTCTTCCACCCTCCATCAAATGACAGATGATACTGGTAAATTATTTTGTTGGATTTTTCGATGCTTTTTTTCTTTTCTTTTCTGTGAATAGTCGGCAGGCTAGCAGATTTTAAATAATTGTTAAGAAACTATTTTGTTCCACGTTTTTTTGTTTTGTTTCCCCCTCGTTTTTTGTGAGTTTTGTTTTGTTTGTTTTTACCTCCTCGTTTTCGCATTGTACGACCTCTTTCAAGCGCTGCGAGCACGTTCTGTGACTGGAAGATTTTTGGTGTGATCTGTTGATTGACGTTACATTGCATTTGCATTTTGGTTTGTGTCTCAGCCACACGTCTTGTACCCACCATGTACCCTTGATTTAGTGCTCCGGGAAAGCGCATGTGCGCTCCCCCCCCCCCTTAAAATATAGCATACCACAGCGGAGAGTGTAAACCACTAAAAGCAATCATTTTGTTGACCTTGTCCTTGGAATAGCGAGTCATCGAGGAAGGAATTTACAGATCCTCCAACACACGCACGCACGCACGCACGCACGCACGCACGCACGCACGCACGCACGCACGCACGCACGCACGCACACACACACACACACACACACACACACACACATTCATTTGAGTCTGTGTAACTTTCTCGAGCATCTTAAGTGCAGACAACTTGTTCCCACCTCGTGACTTTTGAAAAACATGGCTCGGCATTCACCGATCGCGGTCTATGGTTATTAGTCGACCGCAGTGCAAACGTAGCTTTCCCTTTCCCACGAGTTCCTCTCAGGTTCAAAAGTGTCACTACAAGTTTGTTTTTCATGAAAAAATACATTTAAATAAGATATGTACACGCGCGCGCGCGCGCGCTTATTTGATTTATTTTACTCTGTAGGGGCCGCCCTGACATACTGTCATGGTTAACTTGGCCTTAAAAATCAATTGTCTATCTGCCCTGTGGAGGGGGTGGGGAAGGTGGAACTGTTTTTTCTGTGAAATCGTTTGCTTGTCGCTATCATTATTACAGCATCTCCTGGTGTACGATTACAGTTATGTCGGAGAAAGTTAAATACGACCACCATACGAGATGTGAAACAGAAACAATACTCCCTGACCTCAAAAGGATGTTGTCGTACCTTTGTAAGACAGACTTTGCCCGCACGGTGTGGGGGTGGGGGGGGGGGGGGGGGGGGGGGTGCTGCTTAATGACACAGTGCCATCTGTCGTGCTCACGCTGGGAAACTCTCCAAGTAGGACATCAGCATCACTCCACTGATGAAAAATATATGTCAACCTTGTCTCGGGAAATAGTCTTGCAAATTATGTGGTTCTTCCGCGTCGGACTAAGAACGTTAAATCAGAGCTGCGTTTTGAAAGTTTGAAGAAGTCTCCTAGCTGGTTGGCAGACTGACAGTTTCTCTCTCTGTCCGCCCTCTCCCTCATTTTAAAGTGTAATTATGTCTTCTACTTTCCTCCGAAGACGGCGTGTGGCTGCCAACCCTATGGTATACTTTAGTGTACACTTGCATATATATATATATATATATATATATATATATATATATATATATATATATATATATATATATACCTGGTGGCCCCTAGGGGGATCAGCTCAGTGGGGAACACTACAACAACATCATTTGTATCTTCTACTGGATGATCTCATGCATGGAACATGACTAAGTATTGCAGTCAAAGCGAGTCGCCGTGATGATCATGTGCATGGAATATGACTATTGCAGTCAAAGCGAGTCGCCGTGATGATCATGTGCATGGAATATGACTAAGTATTGCAGTCAAAGCGAGTCGCCGTGATGATCATGTGCATGGAATATGACTAAGTATTACAGTCCAAGCGAGTCGCCGTGATGATCACGTGCATGGAATATGACTAAGTATTGCAGTCAAAGCGAGTCGCCGTGATGATCATGTGCATGGAATATGACTAAGTATTACAGTCCAAGCGAGTCGCCGTGATGATCACGTGCATGGAATATGACTAAGTATTGCAGTCCAAGCGAGTCGCCGTGATGATCACGTGCATGGAATATGACTAAGTATTGCAGTCCAGGCGAGTCGACGTGCACGGTGCAACCTCTGCCCATCCTTAAGCTAAACACCAAGTTGACAACGTCAGCTGGTTGCACGAAGGCATCCTACTCGTGGGATTGCACATTGCTTGTGCGGACACGTTTTACTTTAACAGCTAGACTTCGCAAGAAGAATCCGACACGCGGACTACAATTTATTGTACAACGTATGCTTATATATCGTGGCTTAAACACTGTGTTTGTGGCGTCAGGTGGGTTTCGGGCCACCTTGTAGTTTGGTGCAAAGTGGAACTTTCGGCTCGCACAGTCGAGAAGAGCGTTTTGAGAGAGGGTCTTTATTTTAGTGGTGGGAGTAGCTGTAGTAGTGACTGTAGTTACCAGTAGTCACTGTCTATAGTTGCTGGTGTCACCTTGGTGATTGTGAGGAGAGGCTTTGTGTGTGTGTGTGTGGGGGGGGGGGGGGGGGGGGGTGAGTCGATGGATAGATACACGTCTTTGGATCTAGGTGTCGTTAGTTTGGATCATGACGCACCTGCGTTGGCTTATAGCTGCCCTTGGTTATTGTTTGTATGAATACTGAGTTAATTCGTTTTTTCTCGTTCTTTTAACTGTCCATCTTGCTTCACTGCTTGCATGCCTTCCCGCTCGGCGACCTGTGGTCCGTTCTTCCCTCCCTGAGACACACACGCACGCACACACACACACACACACACACACACACACACACACACACACACACACACACACACACACACACACTCTCTCTCTCTTTCTCTCTCTTACACACACACACACACACTCTCTCTCACACACACACACACACACACACACACACACACACACACACACACACACACACTCTCTCTCTCTCTATTACACACACACACACACACACACACACCACACACACACACACACACACACGCACAAAGTGACAAAAAAAGGCAAGTCCACGAACAATCCGGGTACGGCTACAAGAGCGCACGCATGCACACACAAACGCACGCACGCACGCACGCACGCACGCACGCACACACACATACGTGCCCCGAGCCATACACCCCGCATCATGACCCGAACGTGTGGGTGCGCACGTGGTAATACTTGTTAGCCTTTGTTAAACATGCGGTATACGAGTGGCAAGAGGCACCAAGACTAACGCAGCGAAAATATCAACGCTTGACACTGTATGTGTTTGCCACTCCTCTGGGTTGTTTATCTTTTTTTTTCACGAAACGGAAACAAGAAGTAACGAAACGAAATCCGAATACTATCCTGATCCTGATGAGTTTGCCATGATGATGAACCGCACAGCACTACAGTTGATTGTAATACAGATGTACTGTGTGTGTGTGTGTGTGTGTGCGTGCGTGTGGGGGGGGGGGGGCGTGTATTCCGTATAGGTTGAAGGGAGACAAAGTCGGTCGCGGCCAAAAAGGTGCAGCTGTGTAAACACGTGCAGAAATTGTTTTGAAAGCTGCTGGCTCCAGTGTATACAAACAGAGACTGGCACATGATTGGCATGTCCGGTAAACAACAACAAGACAGCTGCGCAGACACTCGCACAGCTCCACCTCGTGCTAAAGTGGCATTTGCACCACCTGGAACAGGACAGACGCCATATCAGTGATGAATTACAGGAGGCTGGGACCGACACTCGCTGTTGTGTAGGTGGAAGAGAGGGGTATGTATTATTGACAATCATTGTCAAGAAGGAGGGCATATAGGGTAATGTCGGCCTACAGACTGACAGCCACACAACTACGTAATTAGAAATGAGTATGCCCCGTCAAAGGCAGTGGCAATATAAGAGACTGGTACTGTGGAAGTACAGTGGGTTTAGAATGGTGACCTGAAGCAGCGATATTCGAATGGACTGACTGAAACATCCAGAATGAAGACTGACCTTTTTTGTTGTTGTTGTGCGTAGGGAACATTTTACACCGACAAAGAAAGAAAGGGAAACTGGATTGTTATCAGTGGTATAGTTCCTCAAATAGGCAAAGCCTGTTCATGTGTGTGTGTGTGTGTGTGTGTGTGTGTGTGTGTGTGTGTGTTGTGTGTGTGTGATAAAATGAGCATATCCGTAGGCCTTTGTAAACTTATTATAAACTTTGTCCAGACACGATATGTGTATTATTGTACTTGTGATCAAACATAGAGTTCAAAGTTATAACAGCTAAAGAAAGTAGGCTAATATTATTGAGTAAAGAAAACAAGCCAATTTTATTGATCAGATTCAGCTCTCTCCCTCCCTTCCCTCCCCCCTCTCTCCCTCCCTATCCTTTCCACTTCGAAACTGAGAAAGTGACTCAGAAAGTGCCGGAGATGAGTAAGTAGTCCGGATCTTAGTTCCGATGTAAAAATGGCGGAGATGATGGAGCCCCCTCTAATGTAGCTTGACCCCCTTAGTCGACCTGAGATATTTCCTGACAAGTCTTGGAATTGATGTAACAGCAGCTGGCCGATTAGTGGCATTTAGACTACACTCCTGGTGGAAAACGTTATTTTTGTGGTAGCTGTTCGTTGATAATACACAAACAAGCGCGCGTTTTGTCTATGTTTTTCTGGTCTTCTTTATGCTTAGTGATGTAATCATGACAGTAGTGGTATACTAGTAATAAGTATACTCTGTGTGAACTTGAAGTATTGTGTCAGACACGGACTGGCGGCAGTAACAGGATAAAGAAATATCACACCAATAACATTAAGAAGAAGAGACATGAACGTGAATGGTGTTCCGTATTTCCCAGGCCCCTCTATTGCTAGGAGATCTCAGCTACTTGCTCTGTGTTTTGAAAAATCGAATGTTGCACCCAGGGTTTTGTTTCTTCACACACACACACACACACACACACACACACACACACACACACACACACACACACACACACACCACCCCCTACCTACCCACCCCCATGCCACTCTACTCAACCCCGTCTTTGAGGAACAGCGGAAAAGAGAGGTACAGCTGTGTCTGGAACTAGAGTACGTTGTTTGTGTTTGGTGGATGGGTGTGTTCTCCTGAGTCTCCCCCGATTCCTGCAGCAAATAAAAACAACAGCATCCCCAGCCCCGATGCCTCTGCTCCCTCTCCTACCCCCCCCCCCCTTCCCCGCACCCGGCCCTGCCTCCATACACACACACCCCTCTACCTCTACTCTTCTGCTTCCAGCACCCCCCCCCCCCCCCCAACCCCCGGCCCTGCCTCTACAGACAGACAGACACACACACCCTCTACAGCTATGCTTCTGCTTCATCTGACCTCCCTCCACGCGGCCCTGCACCCACAGATACATGCCTCTACCTCTGTGCCACTGCTTCACCCCCCCCCCCCCCCCCCCCCCCCGTGGCCCTGCCTTCATACACACCCACCTCTACCGCTGTGATTCTGACTCCAACACCTCTACCTCTATGATTCTGCACCCCCCCCCCCCCACGTGGCCCTGCATCCACACACACACACTTGTGTCGTGTAGCGTTCGAGGGCTGTTGTATCGCTGTCTTTATGAGGCACAGCGTAAATGAAATTTATGTTCCACGCACAAGTTTCTCATATTAAGGCTCTCTCTCTCTCTCTCCCTCTCTCTTGCTCTATGTGTGTGTGTGTGTGTGTGTGTGTGTGTGTGTGTGTGTGTGTGTGTGTGTGTGTGTGTGTGTGTGTGTGTCCCCCTCTGTGTGCAAAAAGCTTGAACGAGATGTGTGTTAGGGAGAACTAAAAACAAATGTATAATTTATCTTGGCCCGGAGTGTTCGCGGCGTCTTGCATTATTTGTGACTCGGAGGGCTCGGCTTTATAAGTGTTGATGTATTATTATTCGTGCCCGTTTGAGTGCGTGCATGATTTAATGGTTCAGGTGAACATTGAGATGGTGTGCGGTTTCGGCAACACTTTGTGAACGGATCGTATATTAGCACAGTGTGCTTGTTGTTTGGGTGATTTGTGTGTGTGTGTGTGTGTGTGGTTCATTTTTGGTTCTAAAAGTTTTATTTGTCAAAGCTAGAACTGTTTTCACCCAAAGGCTCATTTCAATGCATTATCCAAGGACATTTTTTGTTGTTGTTTTTTCTCTGAATTGTTGGCATCACATCGCATCGCGTGAACGGGTATTCGTGTTTTTATTTATTTATATCCGCATTTGCTTTCTCTTTCTTTTAAGAGTCATATTGAATTGGGGAAGCATACTTTTGTTATGACAAAATACATGTCTTGTAGCGACAAACACGTGTTTGTCGCGACAAAAGTATGCTGGTCGTGACAAAACTGTTGTCGCGACAAACATAATTTTGTCGCGACAAAAGTTGTGTCGCGACAAGCTTACTTTTGTCACGACAAACACCTGTTTGTCGCAACAAAACATGTATTTTGTCACGAGAAAAGTATGCTTGTCGCGACGAACATGATGTCGCGGCGAGCATACTTTTGTCATGACAAAAGACGTGTTTTGTCGCGACAAAAAATATACTTATGGCAGCTCCCGCCAATGTGACATACAAGGCTTTGTAGCGCGACTCTCTGCACCAGCTGCTGTTCCCAGAGGAAGACAAAGCGACTTCCCCCGGGGAGAACTCGCTCCTGTCTCCCATAAACTTCACAAAAGCAAAATGAAAGAAAACAAACAGCTTTGGATGACGATCATGAAACGCGTTGGTACCCAGAGGCAGCGTCTCAAGCTACACAAACAAGCATGACGTTACTTTACCTCCCCGCCCTCGCTCCCCGCCCCCGCTCCCCGCCCCCTCGCTCCCCGCCCCTCCTCTCGCCTCCATGACCACACAGTTAGCATTCAGAAAGGCACTTGGGTGTCTCGAGTCTACTGCCCGCTGTGAGACCAGTGTTAGCGACCAGCGGTTTCTAGGGGTATCCGAATAGTTGTGAAGGCACGTGACGAAACAATAAATGTCAATGAAGCCTAGTTAGTAAGGGATGCGTCTTGTCTTTGGTAAATCTTCAGCTTTATTGTGCAAAAGTTCATTCATGCTTGGAGAGGCGGGCCAGTGATATGCTTGCATCTTCTTACCCACATGCTGCGTGGCTCGTTCAGAGCAGACAGTAGGGGGTTTCTGATCAGCCCCATATGGGAGCTTTCGCAGCACGGGCTCTCATTTGTGGTTTATAGGCCCGTAGTCCGTGTGTGGTGGTTCTCAACAGAGTTCAGGAGCTGTGTGAAAGTCGAGGTGGCCGTGCTGGGCTCCCCGTCCCAATGAGCCTTATGGTTTCTGTGGACGTAAAGCAACATTGAACTATGCTTCGGTCACAGTTTGTCCCTAATATGTCAGTCGACATCCGAGGACATGAAGCTCTGCATCATCATCGTCTGTGGTGGTTCTAAGTTTGTACGGATATGACGTGCTGTTGAAAGCATCGGACAACGTGTTTCACTTGTGAAGAGGAAGGCAACCGAAACTGAACCGCTTGTAGAGTTCTCCTCGCCTCTCCCCCACCCACCCCACCCCGCTGCCAACGGACTAGCAGATCGCAAATGGGACTCGTGAAGCACACGAGGTCTCACAGCAGATGGGATTTGCAGCTTTGTCCTCGTTAGAGATGGACTACCGTTACTCTGCTGACCTTCCCCCTTCTTCTTCTTCTTCTTCTTTCAGATCCCCGGGAAAGGGACGCCTGTTCCAGCACTGTCAGGCGCCGCAAAGAGAAAGAGCAAAGCCACTCCAACAGACCCTGCAGCCGCCGCCGTGGCAGCGGCCATGCAGCAGTCGCAGCAGCAGCAGAGCCTCCTGTTGCTGGCTGCCCAGCAGGGACTGACGCCGCAGCAGATGCAGGACCTGCAGCAGCAGCTGATGGGCGGTCCGCAGCCTAGTCTGATGCAGCAGCAGCAACAGCAGAGTCTACTTCTACAGCATCAGGTAGGGCACTTGAGAATGGTTGGCACAGGCTCTGGTTTAATTGCTTCTCCTGTTGGCGGATTAGGTAGAGAGTGTAGCCTGTCTGGCATGTGGTTGGAAATAATGGATACTTAGAGCGCCTAACCCACACAGGCCCTAACGCTTACACATGCTTTAAATGTACGTATTTTCAAGATTCAACGCACACAACACAACACAACACAACACACACACACGCACGCACGCACGCACGCACGCACGCACGCACGCACGCACGCACGCACGCACGCACGCACGCACGCACGCACACACACACACACACACACACACACACACACTGATCTAGATTGAGTTTGTGGCACTAGGGTATAGTTTCGGATGAGAAGAGTTTGAAATGCGTACTGTCTTATGGCGGTTTGGTTGTCGTGATGTGATGACCCTGTGTGGTTGACAGGACGTGAAGCACCATTTACTTGCGAAGTGCCGCCTCATGACCAGTACTGTTGCACACAACCACTAGTTCGAGTACTTAGAGGCTCCATGAGAGACCGAGACAACGGTCTTGGGAATCAAAATCATCGCGTCCAGTGACTGATACAGTGACCACCGACTGACACCTGCGCATGTACAGATTCGCTCTGCGGGTCTCGTCGCGTGACCCCTTCCAGTCGCTAGTAAAGTCTTGAAGGCCCACAGGAATAGCTGGTACCGTGGTAGTGGAAATGAAAACAATCGTGTCCAATGACCAGTACCTCTTTCTGCGTTTGTGGTCACCGCAGCCCCGACGTTTGTCGAAGACCCACTGAATATTTGGGGCAAGTCCGACTGCACAGTAATCGTACCCAGTGAGCGGTGTACCAACGTTTGAGCGGATTCTGTGTCCTAGACTTCCCACATGGCCACGTCTGGCCCCACAACCCCACTCGTCTACTACTACTACTACTACTACATGGCCACGTCTGGCCCCACAACCCCAGTCGTGTACTACTGCTACTATTACTACCTGACCACGTCTTGCCCCACAGCCCCATTCGTGTACTACTGCTACTATTACTACCTGACCACGTCTTGCCCCACAGCCCCTTTCGTGTACTACTGCTACTATTACTACCTGACCACGTCTTGCCCCACAGCCCCTTCGTGTACTACTACTACTATTACTACCTGACCACGTCTTGCCCCACAGCCCCTTTCGTGTACTACTACTACTACTACATGGCCACGTCTGGCCCCACAACCCAGTCGTCTACTACTACTATACTACTACATGGCCACGTCTGGCCCCACAACCCCAGTCGTGTACTACTGCTACTATTACTACCTGACCACGTCTTGCCCCACAGCCCCATTCGTGTACTACTGCTACTATTACTACCTGACCACGTCTTGCCCCACAGCCCCATTCGTGTACTACTGCTACTATTACTACCTGACCACGTCTTGCCCCACAGCCCCTTTCGTGTACTACTGCTACTATTACTACCTGACCACGTCTTGCCCACAGCCCCATTCGTGTACTACTACTATATTACTACCTGACCACGTCTTGCCCCACAGCCCCATTCGTGTACTACTGCTACTATTACTACCTGACCACGTCTTGCCCCACAGCCCCTTTCGTGTACTACTACTACTACTACATGACCACGTCTGGCCCCACAACCCCAGTCGTCTACTACTACTACTACTACCACCACCACCACCACTTAAGAACACTTAAGTCAGTTGTATGAACGACGTGCGGTACGGAAGGCTAGGGTGATTGTGGATGACAACAGGCATGTTTTTGCTAAATATTATGAGCTTCTTCCATCTGGTAGACGATTTCGCGAACTGAAATCAAATATAGTCAATAGCATTTCTGAATAGATAAATCCGTTCAAACGTCAGAGCAGTGTGTGTGTGTGTGTGTGTGTGTGTGTGTGTGTGTGTGTGTGTGTGTGTGTGTGTGTGTGTAAATTACTAGTTTGTTTATTATGTAACTTTTTTTATTTTCAATGGCTGTTCTTTGAGTTTTAAAATATACAAAAATTATGTGTTATTGTTATATGCGGTTAATGTTCAGCCACGTTTTAATTTCTCTGATGAGATAATAAAGTAATCTTGAACACACACACACACACACACCCCGATTATGATACACTTAACTGCCCTTTAAAGAGTGTTTGCCCCCCACGTTGCGGATTTTGGTGATGCTGAACAGACCTTCGATGCAGTGATAGTGACTGAGTGGCACTGCTCCTGTTGCCGCTGCGCCCCCCCCCGCCCCCCGCCACTCGTGAAAGTATCCATGCAAAAAACTGCACACGAATACGAAGATGGATCCCTCTCTCTCTCACTCTCTCTGTCTCTCTCTCTCTCTCTCACACACACACACACACACACACACACACACACACACACACACACACACACACACACACACACACACTACACACACAACACACGTTTGTCAAGCGTGACCAATATCCTGAACAAACGCCAATATGACCCAGGCTATATCATCAGAAAGGCTCACCACTCGCTCCACTGCACACTGTTCAGCTCATCGAAGTAGGCTTTGTGTGACCGCTAGGTTGTCTGGTACATGTATACTTGTTGCATCAGTGGCTGTTTGAGTGGGAGCGTGGGTGTCGATGAGCGTGCATGTAGATTGTCGCAATATGCCATATGCTTGTCTGCTACCTTGCCCTTGGACATATTTGATGTACCAGCGGGTGTTGACTTGAGAACGTGATTGTAAATCTATATTATATGTAAAGTAAACGCTGACATGATTGGAAATCTATTTTTTATGTAAAGTAAACGTTGACATGCTCTCGATTTCGAGTCATTTAAGTATGAGCAGATTTGATTCAGATAACAGTTTAACGTGTCCATTAAATTTTGAAGTTGGGTTTAGCTGCTTATTACCTCCTGTTCATTCATCCAGTACTGCCTTGTGGTGTGCATGTGCATCGAAATAGAACTTAACATCACTACAGTATTATAGCAGATTCCATGAACGTTTAATGCGTTTGGGTGCGCCACATGCTAACAAGCTTTGGTCTACTCTGGTCGCATATGTCCACCAAGTTGCCCAAGGCTCCTCTATTGACCCACGTTAAAAAAAAATAAAAAATTAAAGGCTGTGTAGTGATTGATCAGTGTTGGGCCGGCCGACTGTTAGGGTTGAGTGTCCGGCATATAAACTTTGACGTTGCGATTTTCTCGGACACTGTATATAGATAATATGTGAATTGTTTTTGTTGTGTTGTGAGTTGTTTCGGCCTGATATTACCGAAATGGTGGACAGGGTGTAAAAAAAGATAGCACACACACACACACACACACACACACACACACACACACACACACACACACACACACACACACCTGTCGGCAAAATGTGTCTCCGCGTATAGGCTGCGCATAATCATATCCTTCGATTCTGTCCTGACACGGTAATAATTGCGAACTGAAGACTTGAGTGAGTGTGATGTTTGCTGTGTGCTCACGGCAGAAGCTCCGCTACACTAACTCTAGGCATGACCCAGTCTAGTGCTCTGTCCACGGCAGAAGCTCCGCTACACTAACACTAGGCATGACCCAGTCTAGTGCTCTGTCCACAACAGAAGCTCCGCTACACTAACTCTAGGCATGACCCAGTCTAGTGCCCTGTCCACGGCAGAAGCTCCGCTACACTAACTCTAGGCATGACCCAGTCTAGTGCTCTGTCCACAACAGAAGCTCCGCTACACTAACTCTAGGCATGACCCAGTCTAGTGCCCTGTCCACGGCAGAAGCTCCGCTACACTAACTCTAGGCATGACCCGGTCTAGTGCTCTGTCCACAGCAGAAGCTCCGCTACACTAACTCTAAGCATGACCCAGTCTTGTGCTCTGTCCAAAGCAGAAGCTCCGCTACACTAACTCTAAGCATGACCCAGTCTTGTGCTCTGTCCAAAGCAGAAAGCTCCACGACACTAAATCTAGGCATGACCCGATTTAGTGCTCTGCCCACAACGGAAACTTCACTAACTGTCGGCTTGACCCGGCCCGGTCTTCTGTCACTAGCTGTCGGCTTGACCCGGCCCGGTCTTCTGTCACAGCTGTAGGCTTGACCCGGCCCGGTCTTCTGTCACTAGCTGTCGGCTTGACCCGGCCCGGTCTTCTGTCACTAGCTGTCGGCTTGACCCGGCCCGGTCTTCTGTCACTAGCTGTCGGCTTGACCCGGCCCGGTCTTCTGTCACTAGCTGTAGGCTTGACCCTCCCGGTCTTCTGTCACTAGCTGTAGGCTTGACCCGGCCCGGTCTTCTGTCACTAGCTGTAGGCTTGACCCTCCCGGTCTTCTGTCACTAGCTGTAGGCTTGACCCTCCCGGTCTTCTGTCACTAGCTGTCGGCTTGACCCGGCCCGGTCTTCTGTCACTAGCTGTAGGCTTGACCCGGCCGGTCTTCTGTCACTAGCTATAGGCTTGACCCGGCCCGGTCTTCTGTCACTAGCTGTAGGCTTGACCCTCCCGGTCTTCTGTCACTAGCTGTAGGCTTGACCCGGCCCGGTCTTCTGTCACTAGCTGTAGGCTTGACCCTCCCGGTCTTCTGTCACTAGCTGTAGGCTTGACCCGGCCCGGTCTTCTGTCACTAGCTGTCGGCTTGACCCGGCCCGGTCTTCTGTCACTAGCTGTCGGCTTGACCCGGCCCGGTCTTCTGTCACTAGCTGTAGGCTTGACCCGGCCCGGTCTTCTGTCACTAGCTGTAGGCTTGACCCGGCCCGGTCTTCTGTCACTAGCTGTCGGCTTGACCCGGCCCGGTCTTCTGTCACTAGCTGTAGGCTTGACCCGGCCCGGTCTTCTGTCACTAGCTGTAGGCTTGACCCGGCCCGGTCTTCTGTCACTAGCTGTAGGCTTGACCCGGCCCGGTCTTCTGTCACTAACTGTAAGCTTGACCCGGCCCGGTCTTCTGTCACTAGCTGTAGGCTTGACCCGGCCCGGTCTTCTGTCACTAGCTGTAGGCTTGACCCGGCCCGGTCTTCTGTCACTAGCTCCTAGGCTTTACCCAGCCCGGTCCTCTGTCCACTAATTCTGGGCTTTACCCAGCCCGGTCCTCTGTCCACTAATTCTGGGCTTTACCCAGCCCGGTCCTCTGTCCACTAATTCTGGGCTTTACCCAGCCCGGTCCTCTGTCCACTAATTCTGGGCTTTACCCAGCCCGGTCCTCTGTCCATTAATTCTGGGCCGGAGCTGGACCGGTGTGTTTTTGTGGCCGCTGAAGACGGCAGCTTGTGGAGGCGTGGACCTGACCCCGCTCTGTGCGTGTTCTCTTTCCGCAGCAGAAGCTCCACGAGCAAGCTCTCCACCAGCTGAACGAGCAGCTGCAGGTCAACGTACTGCAGCAGTCGCAGCTGCTGCAGGCGGGCAGTGCCAGCAGCGGGGAGAAGACCAAGACCAGCAAAGCAGTGCAGCAGCAGCTCCATCAGCTGGCCGGCCAGCAGCAGCAGCTGCTGCAGCAGATCAACCAGATTCAGATGCAGCAACGGCAGTACCTCCTGGCCTGTCTCATGCAGCCCTTCGGTGTACCGCAGGGTGAGCCGCTTCTCTTTGTTGGATAGGGTGGGGGGGGGGGGGGGGGGGGGGGTGTTTGTATGTGCGCTGCATACACTGTGTGTTTAGTGCTTGTGTACACGTTTACGGAGATAAATAGGCTTGAAGTCGCATGCCTGAAACATCACCTGGTTCTGGCTTAGCCTCTGACTTCAGCGGAGGGACGGTTAAAACAAATGAACAAGCATGCAAGCCATACTCGCAGGCATGCACGCACGCACGTGCGCACACATCACACACACACACACACACACACACACACACACACACACACACACACACACACACACACGTACGTACAGGACACTCGAGCGCACACATCATACTCGCGCACGCATGCAGGCAAACGCACACACACACGCACGCACACACACACACACACACACACACACACACACACACACACACACACACACACACACACACACACACACACACACACACACGTATACAGGACACTCGAGCGCACCATCAACTCGGCACAGCACGCAACACACACACGCACGCACACACACACACACACACACACACACACACACACACACACACACACACACACACACACACACACCGCGCGCGCGCGCGCGCGCGATGTAGTGAAGAACACAAAAGAAGCTATTTCATGGCACGGACGTGCCGGTGTAAGTACATAGTCATTGCTGTAGCTGGTAAATAACCAAGGTTGAAAACTCGTCTGGTGAAAAAGCCAGCAAGCAGGCGTGGAATTTGTGATACGAGTGTTTGCATAACTCCCTGCGTGTGAGTGAAATGGCGATAATTGTGCAAGTAAACATCTGTTTACGCTCATGACTAAAGCGAAAAGGGTTATTCATACCATGCAGTTGTACTGCTTGTTGTCCACCGAGCGCACTGTATTCTGCCTTCCACGCGGAGCACTTGTTTGAATGGCCCTGCCGAACGGACCAAGATGTTATTTGTTATGCTGTGCATATACACACACTTGTTTTTCCTTTGCGTTAAGTGCCGAAGGGAACACGAAACACCGTAATCCATGGGGTTATGATTCATGTTAATGTATTTGTAAGTACAGTCATTGATGAAGTATAGCACACTGCAGTTTTCTCTCTCTCTCTCTCTCTCTCTCTCTCTCTCTCTCTCTCTCTCTCTCTCTCTCTCTCTCTCTCTCTATTTTTTAATAGTTTTTTCTTTGTTTTCTTTTCTGGGTTCCGGTGGAGCTGGTCCGGTTTTTCTTTTTAAGCGTACTGGTAGCTTTCTCGCTGACGCCATTTTTTCGTTACGTCCAGCAGTCTTTATCGGCTGTTTGGGCTTACAGCTACCCACCGTTCATTCTCCTCTGTGTCTTTGAAAGTAGAGTACTTTACCCGAGCTTCTTCTCTCGAACTTTTAGACGATTGTTTTTCTCTTTCGTCATACCCGTAACCCCCCCAGCGCCTAATCCCCCCCCCTCCCCCCCGCCCATCACCACCTCCCTTTCCTGCGAAAATTGATTTTCTTTCGGTCGGAAAAACAAGCGCTGTTTGTGTAAACTTTGAGCGTGTGTTTTGTTTGCCGAGGACAGGTTTTAATACTGCGAAATAATCGCATGTGGCATTGTTGAACAGAATCGGCTTACTGCATCGCTTTAGTAGAGAGTGGGACGGACTATTGATTGGCCGTTTCGCTTCTTTTTATCTTGATTTTCATCTCATCGTTTGTCCCGTTTCTTCCCTGCCGAGATCTGCCTTGTGCCCGTCCCGGTTATAGTTGGTGCAGTGCAAAGCTTGTGCTATTAGTGGTGTGTGCGTGTTACTTTTTTCTTTTCTTTTCCCCACCACCTATTCTAGTTGTTGATTTTGGTGGTTTTGCGTGTGCGTGTGTTTGTGTGTGTGTGCGTGTGTGCGTGCGCGCGCGTGTGTGTGTGTGTGTGTGTGTGTTTGGTTGTTGTTGTTGTTTTCCACCACCTATTGTAGTTCTTTGTTGTTGTTTGGTGTGTTGCAAGTGTGTGTGTGTGTGTGTGTGTGTGTGTGTGTGTGTGTGTGTGTGTGTGTTTGTTGTTTTTTTCCCCTATTTTTTTGTTGTTGTGATGTGGGTGTGTGTGTGTGTGTGTGTGTGTGTGTGGTGTGGTGTGTGTGTGTGTGTGTGTGGGGTTTGGGTTGTTGTTGTTTTTTCCACCACTGTTTTTTGTTGTTTTGGGTGTGTGTGTGTGTGTGTGTGTGTGGGGTGTGGTGTGTGTGTGTGTGTGTGTTTGGGTTATTTGTTTGATGGTTGGAAGAGATTGGTTTGTTGGGTTGAGGTGTGGGGAAGATGTGGGGCAGGACTGTTGTTATTGGCCAGGAGGAGGCGGCGGACCGTTTCAGGAGTTGAAGGGACAGATCGATGCAAGTTGTGTTGATGCGCGGAGGTCGAGAAATGTTGCTCAAGATTACATCAACCTTATACTTCGTTGCACGTGCGTGCTGTTTGGGGAATTCAGCGCGTGCGCGCACCGACACATACACGCCCCACGCACCCCCCACCACACACACACACATTCTCGCACTACATACCACAAATGAGAGAGGCCACTGTTGTGGAAACCCGAATGATTTGAGTGCTGTGTAGGATCGATTTTTTTATTTTTTATTATTTTTTAACGGCCACTCCGAGTAATCCTGACCTTACCGTGAACTTGTTTGTTGTTATTGTCGTCTCTGGCATAGTCTCGGGTGTCGGTGTGTGCCCTACCAGCTGTTCAGTTCTATCGACACCAAAGAACCGCCACCAGAAATAGCAAGCAGCGTGCGAAGATCACAAAGGCGAACCAGCCTTCCCATCCGAGTGTGTATATCTGCGAGAGAGTGGGAGAGAGAAGGGGGGTTGTTTACAGATATCAAAGCAGGCTTGAGGGAAGAGACGGGGAGGGGGGGTAGACTGAGTGCCCCCGCAGTGATTTGGAGTTGGTTAGTGTTGACCGGTTGCTTGTGTCTCGGGCGAACATGTATTGATTGATCGGCACTATCCACCAGGCACGCAGCTTTGTTTTCTCTCTCTCTCTCTCTCTCTCTCTCTCTCTCCCCCTCCCTCCCCCCCCCCTCTCTCTCACACACACACGCATACAGAGAGAGAGAGAGAGAGAGAGAGAGAGAGAGAGAGAGAGAGAGAGAGAGAGAGAGAGCCTCAGTCGGATTTCACCCCTTGATTGACTTGGACGAGTGGGTGGAAAGGAGCCGCGGGAGGGGGGCTTGCAGGAAGGAGGATTAAGTTTGGGAGGACTCGTGTTGACTTTTGACCTTTCCGTTGTGCGAGTACCATTCTCATTGCTGCCATTGTTTCGTTGTGTACAGCTGTACATGTATATATCTTTATTTTTTGTTTGTTTGAGGTTGCAGCTACCCTCTGTCCATTCTGCAGCTTGTCGTTGTGAGTAACATACTTTACCCGAGCTTCAGTTGTTTCTGTTTTTGCTTTTAAGCGGGCTTTTTTTAATTTTTATGCTGCTGTTGGTTTAAAGGAAGTTTATTCACGTTCATGTAAATATGGACAAACATGGACAAACATGATCAATGCATGAGCATTAAAGAAGCTGTTGTTGTTCGTGTTTTTGTTTTCTTCTTTGGGGGGGGGGTTTTGTTTTGTTAATAATGTTCGGAAGTTACCACCGCTTGATGCACGTGTGAGCCCTCCCCCCATCCCCACAGTTATGCTGGTGACCACAGTGACCTCAGTCTCATTTCACTCCTTCACACTGAAAGGGACAGGGGAGGGGGTGTTGTTTGGGTAGATGAAATTGGAAACTGGGCAAGGACGACATTGACTTTCAGACTATTGGTGCCTCCCTCCGTTATTGATTTCTGGGTGTTGTTCGTAGTGTGCTTGTGTAAGGCGTCATCGTCGTCGTTGTTGTGTTCATAATGGATGGAACATCATTAGCTTGGTATTTATCGATTGGTAGGTTGCCGGTATGGTGTCTGGAGATCCTTTACAGGGCGATTTTGTTTGCTGCAGTGTTGCTGTTGTTGTTTTTGTCTGACTTGAGGATTCGGGAGTGAAAAGTGTGAACAAAGCCGTTGAACAGTTTAAGTCAGTGACACGGCGCGAGAGAAATCTCGATTCATTAAAAACATATATAAAAAATCATAGAACAATAAAACAACAACAACATCAACAAGAACAATACTTGCTGTTTAAGTGAGAGAGAGAGAGGGGGGGCTGGTGATTTTCAGTTCCGAACATAGTAAACATGCGTAAAGCACGTAGGCCAGGGAGTTCCAATCCGTCAAGCTTACCGCAGGTGGCAGGCTGGCATCCTGTCTAGTGAGCTGCCAATACCCTTTCCTTCCGAGGTGGTACCCAGGGTAAAAGACAAGGGCAGTTTCGCTTTGTCCCCCCTACAGGAGCTGGCCGCTTATGAAAGACGCGGTGTAAACACGATTCTCAGACGCTGTCTATATATATATATAAATCTAGACCCATAACCTGATACTCCATCATGTGGACCCAGCAGACACTAGATGTCCGACCCCAAAGTCTTGTATTGACTTGTCTACCAGTCTCGTAAGTAAGCAAGTAAACATGGTGCTTAACGTCCACAGAAACCATAAGGCTTATTAGAGAAAGGGGGGGGGGGGGATTATATACCTATCGCTACACTGTCACCACCAGTTTAATGTTTGATTAATTGTGAGGGACAAAGTCATAAAACAGTGTCCACAGATCACACAACTTTTAAAGAGAAAGGAGAGCCGTAGCGGATTCGAACCGAGGTCCCTCAGCTTAGCAGCCTAACGCCTTACCGCCAGGCCAAACCGGCTGACACCGGTGCATATGGTCAGCGTCGCCTTTGTTGAGACAAGTCTTCCAGTCAGTCCCATTTTAAACTGAGCTTATCAGCAAAAGATGCTCGACCCCAAAGTCTTTCTGTTGAGACAGGTCTTCCAGTCAGTCCCATTTTGAATTGAGTTTCGCATCAAAACATATTATCCGACACCAACGTGTTGGTGTTGAGGCAGGTCCTCCAGCCCGTCCCATTTTAAACTGAGTTTCGTATCAGAAGATGTCCGACCCGAAAGTCTTGTGTCGAGACTTGCGTTTCAGTCCGCAGTCCCATTTTAAGACCGGGCTCCCCATCAAAACATGTCCGACACCCAGTCTTTCTCTGGAGATTTGTCTTCCTGTCGGTCCCGTTAAACTGAACCTCGCAGCAAAACATGTCTGACCCAAAATGCTTGTGTTGAGACTTGTCCACCCAATCACTGAATCAGTCCCATTAAACTGAGCTTCGCAGCAAAACACATCCAATCCCCAAAGTCTTGTGTCGGGACTTGTCTGTCAGTCCGCTTAAGCTTCGCTTCGCTGCAAAAGATGTCCGACCCCAAAGTCCTGTGTTGACTTGTCTTCCAGTCTCGTTAATTGTGCTCCTGGTCAGCACCGCCTTTCAAAAAGTTGATCGCGCCAAAATGACTTTGTCAAAGTGAGTCGGGGTTCTCCGCGTTATCGGAACTGGGGAGAAAGGGGCAAGATGTGCTGGGAGTCAAGCCGGGCGGTTGAGGCCGCCATCGACCTGGAAATTAGATGATCGTTATTCCTGGCAGAGAGGTAAACACGGCCAGCAAAATAAATAGCATCTGATCAAAAGCAAAAGTTAATTTACTGGTAATGCTGCCCCTCGCATGTTATTTTCTTCTGCTTGCTCGGGCTCAATGTTGAATGAAAGCCAAGGAATTAGAGTGGTCTGGGGGTGCGCGGGCAAGGTTTATTTAGGGTTTATTGGGGGAAATGTCAGCGGTGCTGTCGCCCGGGCCCGGACCCTGTTTACTGTCAGCAAAAATCATTCCTCCAGGACCCGCTCAGAAATTAACTGGCGATAAATAGGAGCCGGGAGACTGTTGACACGGGAAATATGTTTTAGTTTGAAGAAAATACCAATATTTAGAATGACTTCATTCGAACCCGGTAAAGAAGTGCATCGTCGGGAAGGAATGGATTCAATCAGATCTTGTTGGGGCGTGTTTGTTCAGGATTCTGTCTAAACAATGTCTGTGCAGTCCCAGAAACCTTCCCCATTCTATACTGTCTCCGACCCTCGCTGACCTTCCAGTCAAACAGGGACGACAGAGAGGACCCAGCGTGCCCCCCTCCGCCCCCCTCTCCCTATCCCCCTCCAAAACGATTTTCAGTTTTCCTTTTGACGTGCGCCAGATTCCCTGATAGCTTATTTCCTTGCTTCTGCGTCACGTGCTTTCATGTGATTGGACATCCGACGTCGCCCTTTTATTGAGTCATCTGGGTGGACAAACAAGCCCAGTACAACTCGCCCCCCGATGTTGACTTTTCTCATGATTTTTCTCTTCTCTTCCCCCGAGCCCCCTTCGCCTTGTCGTTCGCATGCACAAATAAAAGCTTTCGGGAGGGGTTGGGGGTAGGGGATGGGGAGGGGATCTTTGAGGGCCAAGTTTGTTGTTTGTTTTCTTGAGACTCCAGTATTTGATTTCAAAAGATAACGTCTGTGGTTGTCAATTTTGATGTATTGAGGGGATTTTGTCTGCCCCCCCCCCCCCCCTCCCTTTCTCTCTTCGTTACTGCTTGCCAGGATATTTTCATTTGTGGAAATGTAGTTTGACAAATGGACATTAACCGGCTCTGCTAGAGTCAATAAACTTCGTATACACGGGGCTTTAAAAAGTACTAGTGAAAAAGAAAGAAATTATTGATAAACTCTCATCTGGCAGACACTTTCGTCGTTAGTTTTGTGTTGATGGGGCACAAATCAATTTCTTTCGTGGGGGAGGGGGTGCGGTGTTGGGGGGAGGGGAGGGAATCACGGTTACGTCAACATTCCATGATGTTTTTCGACTGAAAAACCCTGACGCTTTGTTTACATAGAGACAAAGGCTTGCAAATGGAAGAAAGACTAATGTTGATTAAAACAAGCCAGATAGAACAACAACACCCCTCCACACACCACACACACACACACACAATACACACACACACACACACACACACCACACACACACACACACACACACACACACACACACACACACACACTGCACCACCGCCGAGATAGGGTTGCCAGGTTTCTGCCTTCATCCATTAGTTTTCCTGTTGTGCTGTTTGGAGCCTGTCAATGTTTATGGAAACTAAATTATTCACACATACACATCCAGCCGGAGCTTTCCCAACGGTAAACACAGAGCCGGCAAGCAAAACATTTCTTTTCTGTCCAAAGAAAAGCTGAGAGTTGGGGGCCCGTTTCGTGCAACCATTAAGTGTTAGTCTCTGGAACAACACGCCACGCAAATAATGCAGCAGCAGTCCTGGCCACTAATACAATCTTTGCCACTAATACACACCCTGACCTCATACTACTTTGTTCGTGACGCAGGCAAATAACATTTGCTTGCTCCGACACCGGGAACGGTTGCTTATGATTGATTTGTAATATTAATAATAATAAAATAATAATAATAACAACAACAGCAATAATGTATTCATTTGTATGCTCTTTCTTCAGACTGGAGCACATAGATCACTTCCCCGACTCTGTCCGGTGAACTTTGCCCCTCACAATTAACGAGACATTGACATGGCTCTCATTGCTGCCTATCCGTAGGCCTACTACAGAAATCGTTTTGATGGTGACAGTGTAGTTGGGTGTAGTTCTGACGCCCCCCCCCCCCCCCCCCCCCCCCCCCTGCCGAGATTCCGGTCCCCAGTACCTCTCTGGAAACAAGTCGGCGATAAGCAAACAGAACGAACGAACGTCTAGGTGAGCGGTTGTTGGTGGGAGACGTTTGTGCTAGTTTCAGTGTTTTACCAAAAGACCATTGTAGTGGCTTTGGTTTACCTCTTCGGTGCATCAGCACGCTGCAGGCGCCTCCAATTATTTTGTCATAAAGTTACTTCTGGTCTTGTCTTGTCGTGACTTCCTGGTTTTACGTCGGTTTCTCTGACGTGGTGCCGACTTGATGACTTCCGTTGTCCTCCCCTGGCGAAAAGGAGTGGGTGTTCGGTGACGGGTAGGGGACTCTGAGACCACCCACAAGGCGCTCTCTCTCTACCCTAGCCCGACTCGCCGCCGAGTGTCGCGCCACTGTGCAACAGCCAGTAGTGGACGGAGCAGCTGCCAGCGACACCCTATCGTGGATGGGGCGTTCCGGCGGCTGTGTTGTGTAGCACGTGTGTTTTTGTTTGCGACAGTCGTGTAGGGTCGTGCCCGGCTCATAGTGGCCAGCGGCACTGATAAGGGTGCAGTGAATGCGTGACAGCTCCCGCTTTATACCTCCTATGTACCCGCTACCTCGCCGGGTCCCCTCGCTGTTTGGTCAGGGTGCCGGGGGTTGGTTGGCGGTCGGGGGCTGGAGGGGTAGGTACAGGCGCTTGACTTCGAGTAGCTCTGTGCTGTTGCGGTTAGTGGTCTCTTGTAAATGTTGACCGATTCTCTGAACTAAAAAACTGCGTTAAAAAGAGGACTGGGTAAAGAAGGGGAGAGGTGTTAACTCAGAGATGTTTACCTGTGGGTACCTGTTTTTCCCCCTCGTTACCAGGCCAGAAATAGAACCATTTAGTGTAGCTGAGGTCTGAGACGTGTCCGAGTAGGGGTGATATATCAGCCCCCCCCCCCCCCCCTCCCCCCTCGCCGCACCACCCTTGTTATGCATGCCATTTTGTTTGGCAGAATGCATTTTGTTCCGCCCTTGCATTATTACTGACCTTTCTACGTTTTCTGTTTGTATTTTGGTGAGGGGACAGAACTGTGCTATATAAAATATGCAGAGTTAGTGACGGGTGGGGGGGGGGGGGGGGGGGGGGTCTAGGAGGTGGGTATTGTTTGTAGATTTGTGTAATTTCTCACCTTTTGTTACTTGAAATCAGTTTGCCTGAATAGTGGCCGACCCTCATCGGCTGTACCAGTTGACTGGGCGTTAAACGCCAATAGCTTCCCTAATTAGTGCCCCAACGCAACGCTGGCCCAGGCTTCCGTGTGAACTCACCGCTGGAAAATCAGTCGGACATTTTCATTTTTGGTAAACAATTGCCACCGTTTTTAAAACAGTTCACCAAAAAAACAATGGGTTCCTTTTCGGGGGCAGCGTTGCGTACGTTACTGATGGTGAGAATTCCATCCGTTTGATCAAATAGACCGATGGGATGACTCAGTTTACATCTTTGTCTAAAGTGTTGGTAGCAACTGACTGTTTTTCGTCAGAACTTCGAGTAAGCGCCCAGGCTGCCGTTTTCCTCAGGTTTAGAATGGTTGCGGAAGCTGGAGTTATTTGTATTATTATTATAGGGTTGCTGATGAGTTGGCGGCCGGGCATAAATCACAACCAGGTTGTTTTTGCTGTTAGACTTAATAACGTTGAAAGCTTTGCGTCCTGAATCGTCTCCGTAGAGGCAGTGGCAGATCCCAACAGGAGGTGTGTGAGCAGGAATGCGGGGGGGGGGGGGGGGGGGGGGGGAACTGTGGGCTACCTACCACCGCACAATCGCCTCCACACTGATTCTGCATTGACCTGGGCAACAGTTTTAACATTCCCCGCGAGGGGGTTGTAGTGGGGCTGGAGCAGTCACAAGACAAAACTAACAGCAAAGTTTTGTCGGTGAGAAAGGTGAATCGTGGCGGATTCGACCCTGGGTTCTCGTCTCATTGCCAGCCGAGCGCTTTACCAGCAGGCCAGACCTCGCAGCACTCCCGAGTGTCGAAGGATCACAAATATTTTATGTACAAGGTATTGGTGAACGGAAGATTAACGAAGTCGAGGGAAGGAAGAATTGATTTATTGTTCATCCGGTATTTGTTTTTGGACAACTGTTGTTAGGGGCCTTGGGGCCGTGGAGTGGAAGACGGGGGGGGGGGGGGGGGGGGGGGGGGGGGGGGGTCGATTTGTTGTGTAGGACAGGGGGCTTGTGGTGGTAACTGATACTCGACGTATGGCCGATATTGTTTGTGCTGAACCTTGGTTCGTGTAATTACTATTTAGCAAAGGGGGTAAGCGGCTGCGGGCTGGTTGCCAGGTATTATTGGTTTTCTAGACCCCAAGGCAGAAGAAGGGCCACAGGACTTTGGGGGGGGGGGGGGGGGGGCCTGGTTTATTTGTTTATTTATCAGAGTGGAATCTCCCAGGTTGTTCTTGCTCTGTTGATCTGGCCGGGGTGTCGTGTGGTGGAGGGGTCGTAGTAGGTAGGCTGTGCTTTGAAGCCAGATAATCATAATGGATTGACATTGAAACCACTCATCCAGTCAGGTCGGGGTGGGAGAACAACAGAATGATAGTCCTGACCCAAGCCGGATCCGAATTTTCCCGAAGGAACATTTCCATTTGGGACTGTGCATTCTCCAAAAGGCGACACAAGACACACGGCAACAGAAAATGGGCTGTCTAAAAGTAAAAAGACGTGTACTGTAAACCGGAGCAGTACAAAGTCAACAAGGCGAGTTAATTAGCGCCCGAACGACGTCAGACGAACACAACAACAAAGACCTGAACCGCCTGCGGTAACTCTCAGTGGCATGCGAGTAAATACGAGATACATAAACTCCACCAGAGGTACATCCTTGGCTCGCTCTTGTTGTGTTCGCGTGACGCCTTTGGAGCGCTAATTAACTCCCTTTGTTGATTCTACACAAGCACTGTAGGCCTCATTCTGTTTGATATGAGAGCAAGATAAGTGTATTCAGACCAGTCAGTCGATATTCAGTCGATACGTGCAGAAAGGTGGTGTACTGAAGTTCCTGCTGCCCTGACAAAGTTATGTATTGCACAGATCTCGGATTTTGGTCATTGCTCTTACGGCTGGAAAAACTAAAGAAAGAAGGCAGTCAATATTAATGCATGCGGGATTACAACGACTGCAAACGGTGGACTTCTGGCTGCAGACGTCATCATCGACTTCGTCATCGTTCATAAACCTCCCGTCGTCAACACTGGGTTTTGACTGATCGAACATCGTAGTCAAACTGGGTTATTTGAAGTCTGCGAGGAGAGTGTTGGAGACTAGCGTTTGAGGCTGCCCGGCTGGAGATAAGGAAGAGGAGGAGGAAGAAGGGGAGGAGGGGGCGGTTTGCCTTGATGAGATGAAAGAGGCGTTGTTTGTGCAGCAGCCACGGCGGTGGCCAGACCCCCGCGATATTTATAATTGATTTGTTGACATCAATGTCGCTGGCCGCCCTCTGTTGACTCCATTGCAGCTGGCCCCCTGCCATCTTGTTTAGCCACCGCAAACATCAACAGGCCCCGTTTCGTGCACACACCATTTGGACACCAACAGCCCCAGCGGTAGAGGGGTAGGGGTGGGGTGGAGGTTGGGGTAGGGGAGGGGGTGGTATCAACTCGGGGTAGGTGGTGGCGAACTTGCGTGGGATCAAATTTCCGCTGTGGGGTTCGCGGCCGTGTCCAAAGTTGTATTTGTCTTTGCCTCGGTCTGGAGGTGACAGCTAGGTTTCTGCGCGTGAACTGCAAGCGCTTGTTAGCCGAGCAAACTGTGTACGACCACGTGTCCATACGTAATGCGCCCCCCTCCCCCATCTCACTCTCTTTCGTTGTTGGTAAAACAAAATGTTCCAAACACCAATTTGAATGAAGACCATACACACAAAAGAAAGAAAAGAACGCCCCCACCCCCCTTCCCCCTTTTATACTTTTATTTTATTATATCAGGCTGTATAAAGTAAGCGCAAAATTTGAGAGTAACCCCCCCTTTTCCAGCAATGACCAGGTAGATAATACACGAAGCAAACGACTAGAGGAATGGAATTCTAGCTACTGGTAGCTGGTGCAGTTGGTGAATGATTTTTTTTTTTTTTTTTTTTTTAAATTCATTTTTAAATATAATTTGTTTGGCTGGTTTTGAAACTTTAAAGGCTTTCTTCGCTAGTGTAATGCTTGTTGGTTGTCTGTTGCTATTGCTGATAGTGTCAGTATTAGTGAAGAAGATCGCCAAGACGGACTGCGCCATGTAGGGCCTGTGGTAAGAAAGCCCGGGTTTGCTGCACTGAGCAGTTCCCAGGGCTTCATTCACTACTTTAACGTGGGGCTGCTGCAAGGAGGAACTGTCGTCTGGATCATTCTTTAAATGACGGAGGGGAATTCTGCCAGTTTACACAAGACAATATTGACCATGTAACACACACACACACACACACACACACACACACACACACACACACACACACACACACACACACACACACAGGGTGAGTAAAGAGAGAGAGAGAGAAGAGAGAGAGAGAGAGAGAGAGAGACTTCTGTGCTTAGCAAACTTGAGTTTGCCATGTGGTTTTTGAATCGTGGTAATTACCCCCCCCCCCCCCCCCCCCCCCGCCCTTCGCCCACGACGACTTAGAAGAAGCAGAGAAAGGAAGAAAGAAGAAAAAAGAAATGGCGTGAAGACCTTGCACCTTCCGACCTTGTGAATTGAGATCAATTCAAACAACACGTGTCATACGACTCTCCTGTGCACCTTTAAACAACGTAGGGAAACGGGCAAACAAAGCCAACAAATAGCACACATCACTTTGCAAAGTGGACAAGGTTTGGGGCTGACAGCTTTGATAGCAGATGTGTTCTGACGCGGCAGTTCCCGTGTTCCCTCTGCCACACAGGCGCCCGACATCGCTGTATTTTATCCACCTCCCCTTTTCTTTCTTCCTCTCTCCTCCTCCTCCACCCCCTCCCCCACCCCAATTTTTCATTATTATTTCTTTAGTCATTTATTTACAGATTCGAGTGAGTACAATACTATTTCATTTATTTACAGATTTGAGTGAATACAATACTATTTCGTTGTTATTAGTTGAACCCAACACAGATCAGTCGATGTTGGGTGCCTGCGTAATGTTACATGAACACATAAACAACAGCCAAAGAAACAACAGTAGACTCCTGATCTCTTTGCGTCCGTACGTATTCAGTTTCGAAGTGGCACACTAAGTACTACTATCAGTAATAGTATTACACAGATGTAATAGAAAAAAAGAAGAAGAGAAAGAAGAAGGAAAACGAAAAGGTCAACCAACCAACAAACTAATCAAACAAAATTTGAGAAGTCTCGATTTACCTGACTTTACTTTGCAGAACCGTCGGCTGTTTATTAGGAAAATAGGAGAGAGAGAGAGAGAGAGAGAGAGAGTGTGTGTGTGTGTGTGGGGGGGGGGGGGTATACGAAACAGTTGCCTGTTTTAGTCACATTTGAAGAGATCGAAATAGACTAGGCTGTACAGAGGTCTTTCGCCAAAATGGAAAAGAATCAACTTTCCCGCCCTCCATCCTCAAAATGCTTCACATGAAGTCCCCAAACAGACACAGATGACCTGCGTTGGACGCTCACATGAAGTCCCCAAACAGACACGGATGACCTGCGTTGGACGCTCACATCAAGCCCCCAAACAGACACAGATGACCTGCATTGGACGTTCACATGAAGCCCCCAAACAGACACGGATGACCTGCGTTGGACGCTCACACGAAGCCCCCAAACGGACACAGATGACCGGCGTTGGACGCTCACATGAAGTCCCCAGACATAGGTGACCGGCGTTTGACGCAAATAGCGTGGCCGGAAGTGAACTTTGCCTTGTGCCGATAACACAGCTGACAAAGACGGGTTCGAGGTGAACTCGCCGTTTTGTTTAGCTGGCCGCCGCGAAAGGATTTGTCGGTCCAAAAAGGGGACTGATGTTCCGTTCACGAACCACCCTGTTGTAGGCACTAAACCAAACTCCAACCATCGGTTTGCGACACAGATGCCGGAAAGCGAGGCTTGGGGTGTGGCACTAAACATGTACTATTCTCGGCCGGCAGAATGAAATACTAATCGTATCGTTGATGCACATAAAACGAAACAAAGCAAACCAAACTGTATCACCCAGTCGACACTTTCTAGACAAACTGTACGTGATATTGCTGCTACCAAGCGGCCAGTCTCGCTTTTCGCTGTCGGTAGTGCCTTTCTTTGAGTTTGAGGTGGACGTATGCAGATATTTGGGGTTACGGAAAATAGTTCTTCGGTGCGAGAAGGATGGATAAATGGTCACGGTGTAAAGGTAGAAACCTGGTTCATTGTAGTGTTAGCTTGCGTTAAGTTTTAAAAAATTAAAAAAAAAAAAAAAAAGAAAAATTTGGTTAGGTTACTCGCCACTCGAGTGACAGCTCCTTTTATCGCCTACGCAAATCCGTAAACACTTGAAGATTGCCTTGCGATAAACATGCGGTTGGTCTGACACTCGGGCTGTCTGAATTATGGATTGTTTATATCTGCATGCGTAGCATTGCGTGACAATAAACTTCATGTGAATGGAATCAGGTGGTTGGTGGAGCCGTTGTCCGATGGGGCGTACGGCAATGGGAGCGCTTGTGATGTGTCGTTTAGTTATTTGTTGATTGATCGAGCTAGTTAATCGTTTGTTTACATGGTCTACCGCTTTTGCTTGTTTGTCAGGTTATTGTCTTCAGTATTGAACTAACTTTTTGTTTCTCTTCTGTGGGTCTCGGTTTCTTTTTGTATCGCTTTCTTTCTTTCCGTTTTCTTCTCTCTTTTGTTTTGTCCCCATTTCTTTTTTTGTTTTGCTCTGTTTGTTTGTTGTTGTTTTTTTGGGGGGGTTTCATAAGCCAAAAAAAAAAAAAAAAAAAGGGAAAGAAAAAGAAAAAAGAAGTGCGCGCACACGTATTAGCGTGTCAGGTCTTTAGTTCCCGTTATGGGTTTACTGTTTTATTCGTTCGTTCTCAATGGGATAGCATAAACATAAGGGGCCATCAGTGACGTACTTGTTTCCAAATGATGCCCGCAGGCCATGCACCGAGAAAGGCGTTGAGCTCAGCGCCACTGAAAGTGGGACACGGGTCATGAATCATTGATGATCCACAGTTTTGAAAGTCACTCACATAATGGAGAATTACCCGAAATTCAGTGGCTGTGCAAAATCAGGGGCCCTTATTTGTTTCATGCTGACATCTGTAATTCTATTGCTTGTACTTAATTATTTTTTTTAATGGTCATCAGAAAATGTATACACCTGGTGTAAATTCACGAAATTATCACACCGAAGTAACACTGGACCTGCATCTATTCTACATGTTTATGCTGCGTCTGAATCATTGACTTCTGTTTCCATGACAGCTCTTTGGAAAGTTGTTTACCGTAGATAACTCGTCGTGTCCAGTTACGTGCATTAACTCAGTAGACCCTGTTTGTCTGCGCAAAAGTCATCTCGTGCCATTTTTGCGTGAAATGAGCAAGAATAAAGGTTTAATGACCTGACGTGTTTCTACTCGCACTCTCACAATCGGCTGCAGATACCGACAGGGACGATTTTCATGGCCAGCTGGTTATGTATGAAAAAAAGTTGTATAGAAGATAACCAGCGTTGTGATTTTCCATTAAAGCTCGCTTAAGCATAATCTTGCTTCGATTTTCCATCCATCCCGTCACACGCTGTTCAAAGCATCAACTGAAAGAGCTTTAAAGTCTGTTTTACCATTTTTATTCCTTGCTTGTCATGCAACGTTTTCTGTACCCATGATCAGAGCTGAACACTTCTAAGCAAGCATCGACCTCGGGTACGCCCATCAGAATTCGATTCCAGTGCAGTAATCGGCTTAGACTAGAACCCAAGCTGATTATTTGCATCTTCATTTATTTTGAGGCTTGCAACACGACTGTGCCATTATCCCGCCCGCCGCACAACACGGCATTACCATAGAGAAAAAGCATTTGGTTTCATTCTTGTGCTGTGTGGCGCTCGCTTCATAAAGATTGAATATCGTGTTTGCTTTCTTCTTCGCGGTCCGTTTTGTCATATCTGCATCAATAGCGAGTCATGTGCTCGGGGTAATCGAGTTTTCTTCAGTGAAATTAGATCTCTCACTTCTTTTTCTCCCCCCTTTGTGTTACTGGGACTTTAGTTACTCTGTCACGACCCGTGCTTTCTTTGTTTTGATCCTGTACGCTTAAAGACCAACAGTGGTGGTTGTTTTTCACCTTTCATGGCGCATTTTGTTTCTATTTTTAACTTCACGAGTCGGCGCGTGATTGACGATGCGCTTACGCATCTTGCGCGTTATTTGCGGAAGAGTGTTCCTGCTTTGATTTACGTTTCCTCTTGTTTTGTCCAGACGTGTCAGTGTTCCTGCCTGTATTTACTTTTCCTCTTGTTTTGTCCAGACGTGTCAGTGTTCCTGCCTGTATTTACTTTTCCTCTTGTTTTGTCCAGACGTGTCAGTGCTTCTGCCTGTATTTACTTTTCCTCTTGTTTTGTCCAGACGTGTCAGTGTTCCTGCCTGTATTTACTTTTCCTCTTGTTTTGTCCAGACGTGTCAGTGTTCCTGCCTGTATTTACTTTTCCTCGTGTTTTGTCCAGACGTGTCAGTGCCTTTATTTGCTCCAGACCCACACTGGGTGCTGGGGATTGACATCTGGAAAAGGGACAAATTAATGTCAAATCATACAACATGCAGGGCGGACCTCCCAAGCTGTTCGCTAATGACAGGAGCAAATGGATTAGTGTTCATGCAATGTGAAAGCACAGAGAGCTGGTCAGCCAAGCAAACACTGATACTCCAACGTTAGTCGATTGCTTAGTAAACCGACTGGATAGCTATTTGGCAGTTTAAAGACAGACATTTAGTAGATGCTGTCAGTGTGTGATAATCAATGCAGGTGTATTAATCGCCCAAACGCGACCGTGGCTTTGAAATGAGGTGGTCTTCTAGATGGACCCTTCCTCAGATGGGTCAGTCTGAATCAGTCCGGTACAAAATTATATTTAAGCGCTCGAGACGGCCCGTGAGCCGGTCTGGCGTAGCGGTAAGTTAGTCAGGAAGACCTCGGTTCGATTCCGCTTCGGCTGTCCTCTCTCTTCAAAAGTTGTGGTCATAGGACACTGTCGTGTGACTGTGTCCCTCACAATCAGTGAAACATTAAAATGGCTCTCATTGCCGCCCATCTTAGCGCAGAAGTCATTCTAGTGGTGACAGTAGGTACGTGGTGTTGCTTAATGTCCTCGGATGTCGGTTGACATATTAGGGACAAGCTGAGACCAATGCCGAAGCATGGTTCAATGTAGCTTTACGTCCACGGAAACCAGAAGGCTCGTTAGGACGGCCACCTCGACTCTCACACAGCTCCTGAACTATGTGGTAACAGTGTGTCGCTAGATAATGTTATAGTCTCCCTCTTCCCGTACCTCCTGGGATCTTGGTCCCCGCCAGTACCTCTTCGGAAACAACTCGGCGTTAAACCATTTCAACCATCCTACAGGAAAGCCCATGCATGTGTTTAAACACTTATCTCGTAAGGTTTCTGCTGCTTCTCGGTTGTTGCCTTTGAAATATATATGACAGTGGCCCGACGTCGTGCGTCCTTTCCAGTAGATCGTCAACCGCACAGGCATCTTTTGATGCCTCTCTCACTCGTGTCAGCGATGGCGTAATACTGATGTCTTTGGCTTTCTGCTCGCAGGTAGCCTCGCAAGCTCGATCCGCAGCGCTTCCAGTATTGAGATGCAAGCCAGTCGTGATGCTAGCGTTTTCCTTCAGTCTGCCCAGTCCTTTGCTGGACTCTGGCAGGTGCCTTAGTCAGTAAGCCAGTAGGCGTCTTTGTTGTAGAGATCGCTCACTTGACACTCGCCGGTCTGGATCCCCTATTTCACCTTTCGCTTTCTGTATCAACTTGAAGACCTTGAAGTTGTGGGGGTGATGGCAGTTGTGGCCTTGTTGTCACTTCTCCGTGCAATCCTTTCGAAGATCATGTGTGGCAGCTTCCGTTTCTGTCAAGTTGTTATGCTGGTGAGCGACTACAGGCGATACTGCCTTATGGCGGTCGCACCTTGCTTTACAGTGAAGCGCCACCCAGACCGGCCATTGGTAAATGATTGAACCATCTAGGCTGTGTATGAAATGAGATCCCTGTGGGTTGCTGTTTTCTCCAGTGTGAATTTGAACTCTTCGTCCACCTTGCCCGCCGGCCATTCCCTACAGTGTTTTCCCAAGTTCCTCGACATGCAGGAAGGTGATGTAGAGGTGCCAGAATCGATTCGATCAATTAGTCAACTTTTCAGCCAGTCAGTGAGTCCGTCAGTCAGCCATCCATCCAAAAGCTAACCAGCCACCCAACACCCAGTCTGAGTCAGACAACCATAGCCAGCCATCCAAAAGCTAACCAACCACCCAACACCCAGTCTGAGTCAGTCAGTCAACCATAGCCAGCCATCCAAAAGTCAGTCAGCCATAGCCAGCCATCCAAAAGCTAACCAACCACCCAACACCCAGTCTGAGTCAGTCAGTCAACCATAGCCAGCCATCCAAAAGCTAACCAACCACCCAACACCCAGTCTGAGTCAGTCAGTCAACCATAGCCAGCCATCCAAAAGCCAGCCAACCACCCAACACCCAGTCTGAGTCAGTCAGTCAGTCAATCAATGTGTGTTTCGTCCCGACAGGTATGATGTCAGCTACCGAGATGCAACAACTGTGGAAGGAGGTGGCTGCTCAGACGGGTCTGGAAGAGGCCGCTCTCAAATCCCTCAACGGCCTGGCCAACCCCCAAACCACGCCCACTTCCGCCGCCACAGCCAATGGCCAGGCGCCACATCTTCCCTCTCCCAACTTTTTGACCAATGGGGCGCTGGATGGGTTTAATTTATCAGGTGGGTTTGTTTGCGACGAAAGTGGAAGGGGTGGGAGTCATGGTAGCCGTTTGAGTTCATGCACTTGGTTACGTTGCGCCTGAACTCGCGTTCAAGCCACAGCGAGCAAAAGTTGATCTTTTTATCACAGATTCAGATCTGTGCACGAGCATGCATGTACTTTACGCACCTACGCACGTTAGTTTGTGTAGATTTTGTGTACTTTAGCCCTGTTCTTTGTGTGTGTGTGTGTGTGTGTGTGTGTGTGTGTGTGTGTGTGTGTGTGTGTGTATGTGTGTGTTGTGTTGTGTTGTGTTTTGGGTTGTTGTGTGTGTTGGGGGAGGGGGTGGGGGTTGGAAACACGTCAAACGGCACTAAGCAGGGAATGTTCAGCTTGTTCGTTGTGTGGTTGCTAGTGATACCCTGGGGCAGTGCCGACCACAGCGGAGTGTCAGTGGTTGGCTTGAGGCAGGGCTAGGAGTGGGATGCGTTACCGTGTGTCCTCGTGTCTACGCCCGTTACAGGGAGTACAGTACACCTGTGTCACATTTCCAAGGGCAAACATCGGGGTGGAGAGGTTACCTCCAGACCTGCATGTACAGCAGCTCTGGTTACAGTCCACGACCTTGTGTTGTTGTTGTGGTGCCCGCTCAGTCCCGGCCCCTTCCCTTCCCTTCCTGTCGGGGGTAGGGGGCGGGGCTTCGGGCCTGGAAACTGGACCCCCACCCCTATCCCACCCCCACCCCACTTCTCCCTTCTCGGCCAGCTCTCCAGTCACTCGCACGCGTGCGTCCATGCTTACACACCACCCTACAACCCCGTCCTTCAAAGTCCCCCCCCCCCCCACCCACCCGTCGGCAGTTTCACCTGACAGCATCGGGATCATGCCTACTTAGTATTTTTGTACTGACATTTGTTGAAATTGTTAAGAGGGGTGGGAAGTTGTCAGTGTCGGCGTCGGGGATTCATGCCTACCTAGTATTTTTGTACTGACATTTGTTGAAATTGTTAAGAGGGGTGGGAAGTTGTCAGTGTCGGCGTCGGGGATTCATGCCTACCTAGTATTTTTGTACTGACATTTGTTGAAATTGTTAAGAGGGGTGGGAAGTTGTCGGCATCGGGGATTCATGCCTGCTTAGTATTTTTGTACTGACATTTGTTGAAATTGTTAAGAGGGGTGGGAAATTGTCGGCATCGGGGATTCATGCCTGCTTAGTATTTTTGTACTGACATTTGTTGTAATTGTTAAGAGGGGTGGGAAGTTGTCAGTGTCGGCATCGGGGATTCATGCCTACTTAGTATTTTTGTACTGACATTTGTTGAAATTGTTAAGAGGGGTGGGAAGTTGTCAGTGTCGGCACCGGGGACCATTCCCACCCCGAGCTCTCAGAACCCTTTCTGTACGATGGGAAATTGCACGTTTCTCACACAGACTACCGCTGAAGACTGACAGCAGTTTAGTGGTAGGTTAATGGAGTCTGTTTAAAAGAAAGAAAAGTACTTTATTATATCAGGACTGTCAAGAAATTGAAAGGAGGGAGGGAGGGTACTTAAAAACTAAACAAAAATTAAATAAAAAGAAAGAGAAGAATTGACAGGTCGTACAATATTTGAAGAATGCGTGGGCGGTTTCCTCTTTCGCCTAGTAACATGTTGGCGCGTTATACAAACCGGCAAAGACATTTCATGTTGCTGTCCGACTGGCCCGGCATTACAAGCGAGACTGAGCCAGCGACTAGAAGGGGGGGGGGACTGGGGAGGAGGGGGGGAGGGGGCAGGCAAATAAACAGGCGGCGCTGTGCAGAGACGGCACAAGAGTCCCCAGCAATAACAAGCCCCGTGTTTACCCGTCTTTGTTTGTTTACTGTAGCCAGGCCAGGCCTGTTTACTCGGCAAAATCTGATCTCCTGCATCAACAACCCGGCCCGCGCTTGGGAAGGAAAATAACAATAAAAAGTAAACAGCAGGCCCGCCTGCCCGCACTCCCTTCAACCCGTCTTGTGTTGATCTTGTAGTTTCCAAGCCACTTCCGATATAAAGCAGTTATGAGCAGGGCGAGTTTTCAGTTTAAACCCAGCTCCCAGGGAGGAGCGGGCGGGGAGGTGGGGGGGGCACTTTGTTATCTTTTCTCTTTGGGATCCTGACAACAGATGGAGGGAGGCAGACGCGGTATGCTTATGGGGTAATGGGGTTTGAATAACTCTGGCCCTGTCTATAATTATTTGGATTTGGGGAGAATGAGGGAGGGGGTGTAGGGGGTCGTGGTTGGGGAGAGAAAGGTTATTTTATCCACAGGCAGGGTTTGATCTGCTTTGTGACTGCATGAAATCAGAGACCTGAAGTAATGAAGTGGCAAGTTTCTTGGCTTGTGCCCCCCCCCCCCCCCCCAAACACACACACACTTACCATATGATACGGTATGACTAAAACTTGTAATTGCTGTTGTTGTTTGCTAGCACTGTAGCAGAGGGTTGGTAGCGGTTAGGATGTTGGCTTCCACATTATCAGGACCATGATGTGGTGAAAAGAATGGAAACTGCTGGTCGTACCACAGGCACTTGGCAACATGGCAAGGGCAGTGTATTAAAAAAAAAAAGTTTTTGATTTATGTTTGGCTGTCATGGTTGTTGTTACATCAGGAACTGCATAGGATTATATTACTGTTCTAAATGAAAAAGAAAAAGAAAAAAATGAACCCACTGTCAACTGCCTGTGGTTTGACCCACCGTTGTGATTACTTGTAGCATGCACTGTAACCAGTGAAAGCTTGTTGGCTTGTGGACTATTCTTGTCCACAGATGACATTAAGGTCTTGTGTTGCTGTTGCCTAATAACAGGGCGTTTTTGTCGCAGGGTCTGGTTTGGGCCAGGAGACCAGCAGCAGCAACAACAACAACAAGGGCTCATCGTCATCCTCATCGTCATCCTCATCATTGGTGTCAGATGTCCCTGCAGACACGGCATTGTATCGACACAACTTGTGCAAGTGGCCTGGTTGTGATACCCGCTGTGATGACTTCTCCTATTTTCTCAAGTGAGTAAATCAAGTCCATACAGCACAGTGCTACAGTATCTTTGGTCCACACAAAGCACACTGCTACAGTATCTGTGGTTCACACAGCACACTGCTACAGTATCTGTGGTCCACACAGCACACTGCTACAGTATCTGTGGTCCACACAGCACACTGCTACAGTATCTGTGGTCCACACATAGCACACTGCTACAGTATCTGTGGTCCACACATAGCACACTGCTACAGTATCTTTGGTCCACACACAGCACACTGCTACAGTATATGTGGTCCACACAGCACACTGCTACAGTATCTGTGGTCCACACAGCACACTGCTACAGTATCTGTGGTCCACACAGCACACTGCTACAGTATATGTGGTCCACACAGCACAATGCTACAGTATCTGTGGTCCACACAGCACACTGCTACAGTATATGTGGTCCACACAGCACAATGCTACAGTATCTGTGGTCCACACAGCACACTGCTACAGTATTGTGGTCCACACAGCACACTGCTACAGTATTGTGGTCCACACAGCACACTGCTACAGTATCTGTGGTCCACACAGCACCTGCTACAGTTATCTGTGGTCCACACAGCACACTGCTACAGTATCTGTGGTCCACACAGCACACTGCTACAGTATCTGTGGTCCACACAGCACACTGCTACAGTATCTGTGGTCCACACAGCACACTGCTACAGTATCTGTGGTCCACACAGCACTCTGCTACATTATCTGTGGTCCACACAGCACACTGCTACAGTATCTGTGGTCCACACATAGTACAATGTCTGTGGTCCACATATAGACAGTGCAGAGTGCCACAGTATCCAGTATGGTCCACACAAAGTACACAGTGGTCAGTGCTACAGTATCTGTGATCCGCACACAGACAGTACACAGTGCCACAGTATCCAGTATGGTCCACACAAAGTACACAGTGGTCAGTGCTACAGTATCTATGGTCATATACACACAGTACAGTGCCACAGTATCTGGTCCACATGTTGTGAGTACACAGTGCCACCATATCTATGGTCCACACACAGACAGTACACAATGCCACAGTCTCTGTGATCCACACACAGGCAGTACACAGTGCCACAGCATCTGTGATCCACACACAGGCAGTACACAGTGCCACATTCTCTGTGATCCACACATAGACAGTACACAGAGCCACAGTCTCTATGGTCCACACAGTACACAATGCCACAGTATGTGATACACACACTGACAGTACACAGTGCCACATTCTCTGTGATCCACACACACATAGTACACAGTGCCACAGTATGTGATCCACACATAGACAGTACACACTGCCACAGTATTTGTGATCTACACACAGACAGTACACAATGCCACAGTATTTGTGATCTACACACAGACAGTACACAATGCCACAGTATTTGTGATCTACACACAGACAGTACACAGTGCCACAGTATCTGTGATCCAGAAATACAGTATCTATGGTTCATGCACAGACAGCACAGTGCCACAGTATCTATGGTCCAGATATGTCCTGTGTCTACACTTTGTTTGAGAGAGCATGGCTGCCCCCCCCCCCCCCCCCCCCCAACACCACACACACACACACACACACACCCTGGACTCATGCTTGTGAGAAGTTAACAGAACCTTGGTACACAATTTTGTATATGTGTAGGATCAGGTAAAACACACACACACACCAAAAACACAAGTGTGTGTATAATTATATATATGTAAGGGTATTTGAAAGTGGCTCTCACAGCCAGGCCGCCAACCAACCAACTGAACAACAAACTGAGGTAAATGTTTAGTCTTATGCTTCTGAAAGCCATGTGGGAAGTATGTTAGTTTTGACTTCCTTCTCACTGAAGATCTGATGAGACAAAGGGACAGATTAGTTGTTTGGATGAAGCAGCAAGAACAATGTAAATCCGTGTACTTTTTCTCTTTCATGATTATGTGAGGTATACCTGGATTGGTAGGTGCGTACTTCACTGACTGGTACAACGTGGCCCCTTTGACTGGTTTATGATGGCATTAGGAGACAAGTCAGAACAATGCTGCTCTGTACGGCAGTCTGTTTCAATTGATCTTTAGTGAAAGTGATCTGAGTGGCAACGGTGCTATTGATCCAGACCCTTTCAGAGGCTGCCTGTACGTTTTGCCCCAACGTGCAGATGCAGTTGGCTAAGTGAGACTTGTGAAGTCAGCGGCGGTTGGACATGTTAGGAAAATGATGCCGGCATCAGTGGAGTGACAGGGGGATCTATAACCTTGTTTGCTCTGTGCGTCAACAACCCAGAAATGGGGGAGGCTGCATGTTTAGGGTAACACCCAATGTCAACAGGATATGGAGATTTCTGTCTCTGATCTATTCCAACAGCTACCCCCACCCCCATACCCATCCCAATTTCCCCTTCCCCAATCACTGCCTGTGTACACATGTATTTATCTGCACCTGCAGGGTTGGATGACTTCAGTTTGAGTTTTAGCCCATGGTTAAAAAAATATGTGGGCTCAAAGAAAAGCCAGACTTATTGACTGTGTGAAAATAAAGGATGCGGATTTCGTTAGAATCTTGTACTTTTAATGTCAAACCCAAGCAAAAGAGAAAGGTTGCGGTTGGTTTAAATTGAACATAGCTAGTTTTTGCCACCAGCCGTTTTCAGCTCTTGTTTGTTCTTTGGTTGTTGTTTGCATCATATATGCTATAGGGAACATTCGAGAAAAGCATTCCACTGTATTCCACACCATTCTGGCGATGAATTTATTATATATGTGCTCATGTTTTTAAAATGATATACCCCAAACTTCTTTTTTGCTATTGTGAGCCCTATCCACAGTTGAAATTATACATGTATACAAGTCATATTAGTTGATGAAGACCAGTAACATTTTCTAAGAATAAGATCAGTTAACATCTAATCACCATCAGTAACAAGACTAGTTAAAAATCTGGTGAAAACATCGAAATATGTGACTGTGCTGTTAGCTGTAAGTGAAATGTTGAGGACTTTTTTTCATCACAGCAGTCATCGTCTCACCTGCATGAGATGTTTACAGTGCTAGTAAGTGCAGTGCTGCTGCCACCACACCCTCTTACTGACCAATTCTGTTGACAACCAGTGGGACGATCCTAAAGCATTTTCAATCAAACTGTAGTAAAGCAGCGCTCACCCAGTAACACTCTTTGGTAAAACTCTTCTCATCACCTTCTCCCTTTGTCCTTGTTGTCGGGGCAGTAAGTGTGTGTGTTTAGCCAAATTGTTGTTGGTAATGTGTCAGCTGAGTAGCCTTCACCTAGACTAACCCATTACTTCCTACAGAATTTGCACTGCTGATGCAGTTGCCTTTGGAGAAGAACTAATCCACCCAGACTGGGCCTGAGTGGTTCATTTTGAGGGCTTTGCTTCACCAAAGAAATTTGGAATTCAGACAAGATGTCATAATAACACACGTCATACTCTTACGGACAAGTGGGAAACATTTTGCCTGTGGTGTTATATAATGCCTTAAGTGCTGGGGAAAAGGTTAAAGCATACACAAACACGCAAAACCTTTCATGCACTTCACTCCTGGTAGGGCAATATATTACATTAAATATATATATATGTGTACCTGGTGAAACCCTGACAGGTCAATTTGCAAGCAATTTAGGTCGTCATTTGTCCGATCTGAAGCACGCCTGATCAATTTTTTCAGCTAAGTTGTCGTCTCAGCAAGGAGTAAATAATTGATTATGTGTTTATTGCCTGTAAATTAAAAAAGAAACGGGGTGGGGGAAATGTTGGTTGTTGAACTACTGTAAAGTAAGTAAAAGAAATGTGCCTTATTATTGATTCCCCAGGCTTTGCCTGTCGTCTGTTGACTTGACAACTGGTTGAAAGGCTTGGAGTTTCTCATCTGACATCTGTCTTTTTTCTTATTTTTAGGTGGCTTTATTTCTTTGTTTTGTTATATTTACATCAGTATTCTTACCAAATTGTTGGAGTTGAGTACAAGCTCAGTGTGTTGTTTGAAGTTGGTATGGTCTGTATAATTTTAGATAATATGTTTAGTCTGTATAGGTGTTTCATTTTTTAGGTTTGTTGAACACATCCAGTAGTGCTTGTGTATACGTAATGTTACACTGAGTCAGTATTTAAAAAGAAAAAGGTTTTGACGGTTAATTTAAAATATAAATTTTTTTTTTAAATTTTGAGTCTGTGCCCAGATGATCAAGTTTGTATCTAGCTTTTCACTGAGCAGCATGCTTGCCTGTTCTCTCTCATACGATTGAGGACAGGAGGTTTTGTATGAATGGTTCTGTGTGACAGACAGTTGAAGTTTTGTTTTCAGTTTTTTTGCTTGACATTTAAGGTCCACTCAGACATGGCTAAGATTGTGTGCATGTGTCTGTGCATTTGCCATCCACTGCCATTCAGACCACCATGAACCGGTTTTCTTAGTGGTAAGGTGTCTCACGCCGCGTACGCACGCATGCACGCACGCACGCACGCATGCACGCACACACACACACACACACACACACACACACACACACACACACACACACACACCACCTGCTGAGATCTGTGTCCCTGCCAGTATCTTCAACAGAGACAACTGATGTTAAAAATGTCGAACAACAACATTCAGGTAGCTGCATGCTGACTTCAGAGGTTTGATTTTGCCACATTAGGCGATGTCTTATAGTGTACATGTTGCCACTACTGTAAGTGATGCTGACACCGCTAAGTAAATGGCAGCCAACATGGCTGTGCAGCTGGAGAGACAGTAGGGGGGGGGGGGGGGGGGGGGGGGCTGGTTGTTAGAGCAGTGAGTGACAAGCAACTGTTACATGGTTGTATGGTTTAGTTTTGGGCTTTCAGACACTTGAACATGGAGCACATACTGGATGACCGCAGCACTGCCCAGGCCAGAGTGCAACTACAGGTGGTCAGTCAACTGGAAGCTCAGGTCAGTTTTCACTCCACTCTCAGCCTGCCTCCCTGCCTGTCTGCCTGCATGTCTGTCTGCATGTCTGTCTGTCTGTTTGCTTGCCTGCCTCTAGTCCCTCAGACTGTTTCTCCACCTGTCTGTTATTGTGTTTGTCAGTCTGTGAGACTGTGTGGGTTATTCCTTTTGTGGGGTGGTAGTCTGGTGTGTGCTAACTGCAATGTGGGTTTTTGGGATGACGTGTTTAGTTATGGAACTTGTAGCCGTATCAAAAAATATCAACAACAGCAACAACAAAAAAGGAATTCCTCAGCACCAGTTTTATGCATTGTGGGGATCTGGCCTTTCCATTCATTTTTTTCCTTTGTTTGAATAGGTCTGTCTGTAAGTGCTCACAGAAACACACACACACACACACACATACATATATACACAAAGATGTCTGGATGCACATCCCACACCCCACTCCTACACACACACACACACACACACACACACACACACACACACACACAATCATTCTCTCTCTCTCTCTCTCTCCCTCTCTCTCTCTCTCTCTCTCACACACACACACACACACACACACACACACACACACACACACACACATTTTTACATCACACAATTACATGCATAGAAACACTCACAGACACAAATGCATGCATGCATACAGACACACACACACACACACACACACACACACATGCATGCATACACACACCCCTGCATGCGCACACGCACTCACACACACACACACCACACACACACACACACACACTCACAGACACGCACACAGAGGCAAATAAATCCTCCACTCCTCTTACTGCCTGCCTTTCCTGCTTACCTGTAAATGTATATAAATAAAACTTCCCCCTACAGTTAGTCGCCCCTTCCTCCCCCCCTTTATGTTATGAAGGAGTTGATTTGCATGAGGAAGTTGTCAAGAGTTTTGTTGTGGCCTTGTTTTTGATGCTGTTTCCTGCTGTCTGTCGGCTGTCTGTGACGTGCACAATGAAACAGGTTGAGAGTCAGCCTTTAAGGATCCCCCCCTACCCCCCACCCCCAACAGTTTTTGTAACTTATTTGCCCCTTCCTCAGCACACTTGTTACAATTTCTTTGCTTTCTTTGCACTTAGCACACATAAACAGACATGATACACATGCACGCATGTCACAAAATGATGGACACATAGACAAAGGAGGCACACAGTGTATGCTGTACACAGACATATATGCACACACACACACACACACACACACACACACACACACACACACACACACACACATGTACATGCATGTACATGCACACCCCCATGCATGTACACCTGCATGCACCCGTACATGCACACACACACACACACACACACACACACACACACACACACACACACAGAGCGCAGTTTGATTTGATATTTGTGTTGTTAGAACAGCCATCAACACATCTCTTACCACTTGCATTGTACCACGTGATCTGAAGACTGCCATCATCAAACTTCTGTTGAAAAAGCCATCACTTGACAAAAATCTTTTGAAAAACTACCACCCCATTTGAAACTTCCATTTCTGTCTGAAATGCTTGAAAGAGTCAGTCTCCACAAACTTCTGTCCCATCTCCAAGAAAACAACCTCAACAACCTCTTTCAGTCAGCCTTTTGAGCAGGACACAGCACTGAAACCATTTTGTTACAAATTCATATTGTAAATGATATTCTCTGCTCTGGACAGTGACAACATTTCTGCTCTTTTGTGGGATCTTTCTGCAGCTTCTGACACTGTTGACCACCAAATTATCCTCTCCCCTTGAACTCTGTTTTTGGCCTTCAGTCTACTGCACTCCAATGGTTTCAGTCATATCTCTTAGACAGATACCAGTCCACTTCAGTCAATAACTCATCTTCGTCACCATCACAGCTTCTGTATGGTGTGCCTCAGGGCTCAGTACTGGGGCCCCTTCTCTTTATTCTGTACACTACGCCTCTGTCTGATATAGCTAACCACTCTGTAAACCATCAGCTTTTCGCAGATGACACACAGTTCTTCTCTTTCCATTTTCATCTTCTTTGAAACCTTCAGCTGTTTCCCTCCCTGACTAGATTACTCTTGGCTCTTACAGCACCCCCTTCGCTGATTTTGTCAGGAATCTTGGATTCATTCTCAACTCAAAACTGTCCATGAAGAAGCACATCTTAAAAATCTGTCGAACTACTTATTTCAAGCTTAAATGCATTAGTTAAATCTGCAGTATTCTCACTGAAGACACAGCCAAGACTTGTTACTTCCTGTATCCTCTCATGGTTTGACTATTGCAACTGTCTGCTCATGGGTACACCTAATTCTGTCATCCAACCTCTCCAGAAAATTCAAAACTTAGCTGCAAGACTCATTGTCTTGGCACCCCACCACCATCACAACACCTCTCCTGGAAAAACTGCGTTGGCTTCCCATTTCAGAACGTATTACATGTAAAGTCACTTGTATGTGTTTCAGTGCTATAAATGGTTCTGGTCCTGCTTACCTCTCTGAACTGCTACATGTCTACACTCTGTCTCGTACACTGTGCTCTTCTTCTGACACCTGCATGCTGAAAATCCAACTTTGCAGATGCAAGACTCGTGGCTTTCACACTTTCTCTTGCTTTGGACTGCACATTTGGAATTCACTCCCACAAATCCTTAGACACTGCTCAACCCTGTCATCGTTTAAAGTCAAGCTGAAAACCTTTTTCTTCTCACAGTATTTCTGCCCAACTAATATCAATACCCAGTTTGTGCTATGGTCAGTGTGTGTGTGTGTGTGTGTGTGTGTGTGTGTGTGTGTGTGTGTGTGTGTGTGTGTGTGTGTTTCCATGTAATGCTTTATGTAAATTGTTTTGGCAGGGCTGTGCTCTACATGTGTATAGAATATTGTATTTAGGTTAATATATAACATGTGAGCGCTCAGGGCATTGATGGGCGCATGATAAATGTACTTTATTATTATTATTGTTGGGTTGAAGTTAGGAGGAGTCTAGTCACTAGTGGAGGCTAGTCATTTGCTGTGTTTGACATTCACCTGTAGGGGACATCAGCTTCAGCAAATTAAAACTCCCATGAAGTTTATGGGAAGAGCCACCTACGTGAACAGATTAAACCAAGGTTTGTTTTACTCCACAAATTATTCTCTAGTCTAGTCCAGACCACATGTGAGTAATACTGAACAGGAGAAAGGGCAATCACAAGAAAAAGAAAAAAGGCGAAAAGGGAGGGAGAGAGAGAAGAAACACTTCTACAGTCGAAACAAACCAAAGCAGAGGGGGCAGGGCTTGAAGGCAACATCATTACATTTTACCATGAAGAGGGGGGGGGGGGGGGGGGGGGGGGGGGGTACCAGGAAAATAGTATGGAACCCCCGATAATAATAATAGCCCAGAAGTAAGGCACACACGCGCGCACACACACACACACACACACACTTTATTATGACCCCTAACTGAATGTTTCATTCACCCTGATAGAGCTACACAGGTGACTTGGTGTTTAATGTGTTTCTTTTAAATGCTCTCCACGTGACTCCTGAGGCACATGGGTGAAACAAATAATCACATGCATTGCCGATTATGCATGCAGCTCCTTATCTCAAACTCTTCCTGATATCCAGTATCTTCTGTTAGGGCCCACCATTAAGCTGCACATTCAACCCTTAATTTAAATTGCATGCTTGAGAGTAATAATGCAGGTGGCAAGCCATTTGTCGTGGTCATAAATAATATTCATTGATACAGGGATCATTTTTATTGGGTTGATGTTTTTATGTTTTGCTATGTTTTACTCCGTTGTATTTTGCCGAAAGACAGATTTTCATTTTGTGCATTTATTACGAATAATAAAGTTCTTTTGCATTTTTTGTATTCAGACTTCAGTATGCTGAGTGTTCTTAATAGTGTGATTATGAATGAAATGAGGTGTAACCAGTTGCACCATGTATATGAGGAGTTTTGAGTTTATGATTTAATCAGAATAGTTCAGGGAAAGTGAACCAATGCTTTGACAGCAGATTTTTTCTATAACCAGAAGTTCAATGGAAGTTCAGTGACATCATGAATTGCAGTAGTTACTATTATAGTATTAATAACTTTGGTGAGGCACTTCAATCAGGAGTAGGAAGCAGGCAACATTTTGCATCTGTTATGTGAAGTAAGGTCAGTATGATTATGTAGTAGTACTAGTTAAGTTATAATACTTGTATACTAATGCAAATGAACCTTTGAAGTAAGAAATTTCTTGGTTGTGATTTATTTCAGTTTGTATTACGTTGAGACTCCTGTCCAAATGTCTGGGGAGTGAGACTTGGTTAACCTATACTGTGTTCTGTAACTGTTCATCATATACACTTGGAGACATCAGTTATTCAGCTTTCATTTAGACATATAATTTAAATATTCCCAACAATAGCCCTTGATATGTTTGTTCTCAGTTTAACTTTTGTTGCAAGGGGAAGCCACAAAACAACCACACATTTGCTAAAATTGCTCCAGAGAAAAAGGGGCGTTGCCCCCTTTATCCCCACTGGGGCCTTGCCGGCCCCTGGACCCTGGCCTTCTGTATTTCAAGAATTAACAACTTTAACTCATATGATTATAATTTAACTAATTTATGGTCGGTCAGTTTGTATTTTTAATTTTTTTTTAAAGGCTTGTCCTGTAAACGTTTTAGACAATTTGGGGGAGGGGGGGGGGGGGGCGAAGCATTAGTAAGCATCAGTGTCAGGCCTGCATTTTATGTGTGAGCATTAATTAATGTTGCAATTTTCTTGGACACAAATGTCAAACATTGAAGGATGTTACTGGTAGGAGTACCAGGACATAGAAGTAACTGAGCTTTAGTTATTTTCCAGGGTTACTCATACTGCAGTACCCCAACAGTTGAAATTGAAAACAGGATTTCTCAGTACCTGACTGACTGAGTTCAAAATTTAGCATGACTGTTAAGTACATGGGCCACAGAGAGAAGTCAAACTCGAAAATGTTATTTTGCAAGAGTGTTATTGTGGCCTTGTTTTTGATGCTGTTTCCTGCTGTCTGTGACATACACAATAAAACAGGGTGATAGCCTGGGGTGGGGTGGGGGGGGGGAGTCGTGGTGGTGGCAGTGAGTTCCAGACAGAAGTGCCCAAATGAAAAACAACAACAACACGCAAACACCTTTGGTCTCTAGACTCAGCTTACACTTAAAGAGTAGGAGTTATGAATGCCAAGTGTCCGTCTATTAGCCTACTAGTGAAGAGATTGAGAATTGGATCGAGATGGAGAAGTACAAATTAGTAGGAGATCACAGAGAGAATTGGATTGTGATGGAGAAGTACAAATTAGTAGGAGATCAGAGAGAGAATTGGATTGAGATGGAGAAGCACAAAGTAGATCAGAGAAAGAACTGGATTGAGATGGAGAAGTTCAAATTAGTAGATCAGAGAGAGAATTGGATTGAGATGGAGAAGCACAAAGTAGATCAGAGAAAGAACTGGATTGAGATGGAGAAGTTCAAATTAGTAGGAGATCAAAGGGAGAATTGGATTGAGATGGAGAAGTACAAATTAGTAGATCAGAGAGAGAATTGGATTGAGATGGAGAAGTACAAATTAGTAGGAGATCAGAGAGAGAATTGGATTGAGATGGAGAAGTACAAATTAGATCAGAGAGAAAATTGGATTGAGATGGAGAAGTACAAATTAGTAAGAGATTAGAGAGAGAATTGGATTGAGATGGAGAAGTACAAATTAGTAGGAGATCAGAGAGAGAATTGGATTGAGATGGAGAAGTACAAATTAGTAGATCAGAGAGAGAATTGGATTGAGATGGAGAAGTACAAATTAGTAGATCAGAGAGAGAATTGGATTGAGATGGAGAAGTACAAATTAGGAGATCAGAGAGAGAATTGGTTTGAGAGGGAGAAGTACAAATTAGTAGGAGATAGAGAGAGAATTGGATTGAAATGGAGAAGTACAAATTAGTAGGAGATCAGAGAGAGAATTGGATTGAAATGGAGAAGTACAAATTAGTAGGAGATCAGAGAGAGAATTGGATTGAAATGGAGAAGTACAAATTAGTAGGAGATCAGAGAGAGAATTGGATTGAAATGGAGAAGTACAAATTAGTAGGAGATCAGAGAGAGAATTGGATTGAGATGGAGAAGTACAAATTAGTAGGAGATCAGAGAGAGGGGGATTCAAGCAGAGGTGATGGCAGCCCAAGAGAATTATTCAGTTCTGCAGAAACATCTGACTGGCAAGAGTAAGAATTGACAAAGAGGCTGAGGGGTTGGGTCTTCCCCTGACATTCATGGGATGGGGTTTTGCACCCCAAACTCAGTCCTGGGGGTCTGATTCTGGCTTACCGGGGACTCAGTAAAACATCCCCAACCTCACACACTGTTCGGGGACTCAGTAAAACATCCCCAACCTCACACACTGTTCGGGGACTCAGTAAAACATCCCCAACCTCACACACTGTTATGACACCACATGGCAGTTGTGACTGCTGTAGCTCTCTACCCAGGTGATGCAACCCAAATTTCCCACAAGGGGTTATTTCAGGTATTTAAAAAATAAAAAATATAATAAAAAGGGAGCTTCGATGCGACCTGCACTACCTCGGTGCCTGCAGGGGAAATCTTCGCCGGAAGTCAGAGGTGTGAGTGGTGGTGGTTGGGTGTCAGTGAATGTGTAGGGTGTGGTGCTTCAACCAAAGAAGTGAGAGTGGGTCAGTGAGGCTGTTGTAAAAAAAAAAAGAAGAAAAAAAAGGTGAGCTAGGCTAGGGGGATGAAGATGAAATTGTGTCAGTGTGTCGTACCCTTGCCCTTCACCAATATATCTTCAGTGTTGGCCTGGGGAGGAGACGTCAACATCTCAGCATGCGGAGAAAACAACAGGTTATTTGAGCGCATGACAGTCACAGTGAATGGAGGACAGGGCCCAGAGACTGCAGGAACATGCAACAGTAATACTGAACAGGAGAAAGGGCAATCACAAGAAAAAGAAGAAAGAGGGAGAGAGAGAAAGAAACACTTCTACAGTCTAACAAACCAAAGCAGAGGGGGCAGGGCTTGAAGGCAACATCATTACATTTTACCATAAAGAGGGGGGGGGCGGCACCAAAAAAATAGTAGAATAGACCCCCTGGTAAAAGCCCAGAAGTAAGATGATGCATGGTCTTATAACGGGAGGGGGGGGGGGGGGCAAGAAAATAGTAGAATAGAACCCCAGGTAAAAGCCCAGAAGTAAGATGATGCATGGTCTTATAACGGGGGGCGGGAGGGGGGGAGGAACCAAGAAAATAGTAGAATGGAACCCACCCACCCACCCCTGATAATCAAAGCCCAGAAATAAAGTGCATGGTCTTAAGAAAGAGCTGCAGGTCTTTGACAAGGGCCGGTTCTGACACTGATGTGAATGGAAAGTTTCTGAATCATAGTGAGGACTTTCACAGAGTTGGATGTCTTTTTTCGCCAAGTGATCCACTGCACTGCTGAACACAATATTGTAAACAGGAAGTTTGTGTTTGTGTGTATGGTATTTTTTTAATTTTATTTTTGGTAAGCACAATTATGTGGAGGGGGTGGGGACAGGGTAGTACAATTATGTAACCATAGACAAACAGCTGGCAGACATCCACACCACATGAAATAAAACAAACAGACCCAGTGGACTCCAGTTATTGTTGTAATGAACACAGCATTGTGCTTTTAGAGTCCAACACACACACTTGCAGTCACACACACCTATGTGCATTCATACACACAGAAAAATGAAAGCATAGTTTAGTTGGGAGAGTGGGCCTATGAAAAGAAAATGTTTCTGTCACGTTTTCAACAGGTTTATTGTTGCATACGTAGGGGGTGAAATCATCCTAACATGTAAATTACACTTGATTACACCCCGCAAGCCTTTTGCACTTGTGTTCAGCTGAAGATTCAGTGTTGGTTTTAATTTTGCTCCACCCCCCCCCCCGTCCCAACACACACACATGCATATTTTCTTGTCCTTTGTTTTTGTTTTGTTGGTGCTGCTGCTTTTGACTTTTGTTCTTGCTGTTGTTTGCTCTTACAAGTTACATTCATTATCTTGCTGTGTACTTGACAAATGATGGATTATTTGTGAAATTGGTGAATGTATATGTACATGTTTCTTTTGTTTTTGTGAATGTTTTTGTTGCTTTTTACATGTATGATGTAGTTGTGTGTGAATGTATATAATATATATATATATATATATACATACGTTTTTGCTGTTTTGGGTGTTGGTGGTGGTGGTGTGTGTGTGTGTCACTGTGTGTGTCAGTACTGTTTGAGCGTGTTTCTATAGGTGTGTGTGTGTGTGTGTGTGTGTGTGTGTGCGTGCAGTGTTTAGCTCATGAACAGCGAGAAGTCTGACTAGGTGTGTGGGTGGGAGGGGGGGTGATGGGCAGCAGGAAGTCTGACGCTGTCTGTGTGTGTGTGGAGGGGGGGTGATGGGCAGCAGGAAGTCTGATGGTGTCTATATATGTGTGTGTGGAGGGGGGGGTGATGGGCAGCAGGAAGTCTGATGGTGTCTATATATGTGTGTGTGGAGGGGGGGGTGATGGGCAGCAGGAAGTCTGATGGTGTCTATATATGTGTGTGTGGAGGGGGGGGTGATGGGCAGCAGGAAGTCTGATGGTGTCTATATATGTGTGTGTGGAGGGGGGGGTGATGGGCAGCAGGAAGTCTGATGGTGTCTATATATGTGTGTGTGGAGGGGGGGGTGATGGGCAGCAGGAAGTCTGATGGTGTCTATATATGTGTGTGTGGAGGGGGGGGTGATGGGCAGCAGGAAGTCTGATGGTGTCTATATATGTGTGTGTGGAGGGGGGGGTGATGGGCAGCAGGAAGTCTGATGGTGTCTATATATGTGTGTGTGGAGGGGGGGGTGATGGGCAGCAGGAAGTCTGATGGTGTCTATATATGTGTGTGTGGAGGGGGGGGTGATGGGCAGCAGGAAGTCTGATGGTGTCTATATATGTGTGTGTGGAGGGGGGGGTGATGGGCAGCAGGAAGTCTGATGGTGTCTATATATGTGTGTGTGGAGGGGGGGGTGATGGGCAGCAGGAAGTCTGATTGTCTATATATGTGTGTGTGGGGGGGGGGTGATGGGCAGCAGGAAGTCTGACGGTGTCTATAGTGTGTGTGGAGGGGGGGGTGATGGGCAGCAGGAAGTCTGATGGTGTCTATATATGTGTGTGTGGAGGGGGGGGTGATGGGCAGCAGGAAGTCTGATGTGTCATTATGTGTGTGTGGAGGGGGGGTGATGGGCAGCAGGAAGTCTGACGCTGTCTGTGTGTGTGCGGAGGGGGGGTGATGGGCAGCAGGAAGTCTGACGCTGTCTGTGTGTGTGCGGAGGGGGGGTGATGGGCAGCAGGAAGTCTGACGCTGTCTGTGTGTGTGCGGAGGGGGGGTGATGGGCAGCAGGAAGTCTGACGCTGTCTGTGTGTGTGCGGAGGGGGGGTGATGGGCAGCAGGAAGTCTGACGCTGTCTGTGTGTGTGCGGAGGGGGGGTGATGGGCAGCAGGAAGTCTGACGCTGTCTGTGTGTGTGCGGAGGGGGGGTGATGGGCAGCAGGAAGTCTGACGCTGTCTGTGTGTGTGCGGAGGGGGGGTGATGGGCAGCAGGAAGTCTGACGCTGTCTGTGTGTGTGCGGAGGGGGGGTGATGGGCAGCAGGAAGTCTGACGCTGTCTGTGTGTGTGCGGAGGGGGGGTGATGGGCAGCAGGAAGTCTGACGCTGTCTGTGTGTGTGCGGAGGGGGGGTGATGGGCAGCAGGAAGTCTGACGCTGTCTGTGTGTGTGCGGAGGGGGGGTGATGGGCAGCAGGAAGTCTGACGCTGTCTGTGTGTGTGCGGAGGGGGGGTGATGGGCAGCAGGAAGTCTGACGCTGTCTGTGTGTGTGCGGAGGGGGGGTGATGGGCAGCAGGAAGTCTGACGCTGTCTGTGTGTGTGCGGAGGGGGGGTGATGGGCAGCAGGAAGTCTGACGCTGTCTGTGTGTGTGCGGAGGGGGGGTGATGGGCAGCAGGAAGTCTGACGCTGTCTGTGTGTGTGCGGAGGGGGGGTGATGGGCAGCAGGAAGTCTGACGCTGTCTGTGTGTGTGCGGAGGGGGGGTGATGGGCAGCAGGAAGTCTGACGCTGTCTGTGTGTGTGCGGAGGGGGGGTGATGGGCAGCAGGAAGTCTGACGCTGTCTGTGTGTGTGTGGAAGGGGGGGTGATGGGCAGCAGGAAGTCTGACGGTGTCTATGTGTGTGTGCAGCTGGTGAAGGAGAAGGAGCTGCTCCAGGCCATGATGCAGCATCTGCACATGAAGTCCCCTGGGGCCACCTCTGCATCCACATCCTCTTCCTCCTCCTCCTCCTCCTTGCTATCATCGTCAGCATTGCCCACATCATTATCATCATCGTCGATACTTCCGGTCTCCACCTCCGTACCTCTTCCACTGCCCCCTCCGCTCATTACACCGGCAAAAAAGCCCATGGAACCAAAGTCCGGAAAGGTAGAGTTTTGTGTTTGCCTTCCTTCTTTCCAGCCCTCTCTCCCCACATGAGAGACCTGTGGGTATGCCTGTGTCTTAATGGTTGTATCATCAATCTGTGTCTAGGTTGACTTGCACATTTTAAGTATAGGGTTTGTGGGAACCCCTCTAAGATTGGCTTTGTACTTTAAATATCTCCTGGTTTGTGGTAACCCCCGCTGAGGTTGAAACACATAAAAGGTGCACATGAACGCTGTTTATTATGACAAGACAAAACCAACAGATTTGGAATAGGATTTGGGGGGGGGCTTTGTACTTTAAATATCCCCTGGTTTGAGGGGAACCCCTCTAACATGACAGGAGGGCAGTCAATTTGCCTGATTTACTAACAAATCATTTTGATGTCTTCAAACATTATTCACATGAACATATCTAATAACAGTCTGCAGGTCTTTGTTGTGCAAACAATATTATGCACTGGCTGAGTTCAGGAAGATGGGATCAGAGTTGACAAACATCTCACCCATGGTCCCCCTGCTTTTAGTAACAACCACTTTAGAATTTGATGGACTTCTAGAAACGCTGCTCATCAGGGAACTTTGTTTTCATGTTTTGAATATGAATTCTCTTAAGAAGAAAAAAGAAATAGAATTACTGCTAGCGTTCTAACACAAAATAAAATAAGCGTTTGTTAATATAAAAATAAAATAAAAGATAAATAAGTGTTTGTTTGAACCTTTTTGTGTTTGGATCATGAATTCTCTGAGTTGGAGCATTTGCTCTTCTTGTTTTCAGATCAGATTTTGCTAAGTAGAAAGTATGACATCTGATCCAGCTGAACAGTTTCTTCCTGTTTGGTAATTCCTTCCACTCAAACTTCTTGCTGTCTTTAGTACACTGCATTGCCTTTTAAATATAAGATGCAAATTTCTTTACCGCAGACTATGCCTTAAAGTTAAATGCAAATATCTTGTTGCAGACTGTTTTCGATGGCAGTTTCCTGTTGCAGACTGTTTTTCGATGGCAGTTTCCTGTTGCAGACTGTTTTTCGATGCCAGTTTCCTGTTGCAGACTGCACTTTCAGTGCCAGTTTCCTGTTGCAGACTGCACTTTCAGTGCCAGTTTCCTGTTGCAGACTGCTTTTGATGCCAGTTTCTTGTTGCAGACTGCTTTTGATGCCAGTTTCCTGTTGCAGATGGTGCTGTAGATGCCACTTTCCTGTTGCAGATGGTGCTGTAGATGCCACTTTCCTGTGGCAGACGGTGCTGTAGATGCCACTTTCCTGTGGCAGACGGTGCTGTAGACGCCACTTCCCTGTGGCAGACGGTGCTGTAGACGCCACTTCCCTGTTGCAGACGGTGCTGTAGATGCCACTTCCCTGTTGCAGACAGTGCTGTAGATGCCACTTTCCTGTGGCAGACGGTGCTGTAGACGCCACTTTCCTGTGGCAGACGGTGCTGTAGATGCCACTTTCCTGTGGCAGACTATGCCTTAAATGCAGGTTTCTTTTTGTGGAGCGTGCTGTATATTTTGCACATGTCGTGTTACCAGTACACCTACATGTAGAAGACCTTGTCCACAGCTTGTTGTTTGTTTGACAGCAGGCTGTCACGAGTGGCCATGTTCTGTCTGTTGCAGTGTACTCCAATTTTGCCAAAACACCCCCTGCTGCCCCCCTTCTCCTCGCCCCCCTTCCTCCCCACGGGGCCCATGGTGACCTCCCCCATGGTGCCCCTCCCCCTGCCCCACACCCCCTCCTCCCAGCCCCACCTCCTCCTGTCCCAGCCCCCACCCCCCCTGCCCACCCTCCTCTCCTCCACCAGTGGGGCAGGCAGCGGTGTGGGCGGGGGCGGCAGCAACAGCGGCGGAGGGGGCGGTGGTGGTCCAATACGAAGACGGGTATCTGATAAGTGCAATCTTCCTATATCTACAGGTAGGTGTGTGTGTGGGGATTTGGTTGGATGAGGTGTTATTATTTCTGTTGGGGGGGGGTGATGCATGTGTGTATATGAATAAGGGGTTGGGTTGGGGGTGTGTGCACATGCATGCATGTGTATGAATAAAGGGGTGTGTGTGTGTGTATGTGCGCATGCATGCATGTGTATGAATAAAGGGGTGTATGTGCGCATGCATGCATGTGTATGAATAAAGGGGAGAAGGGGTGCATGCATGTGTATGAGTAAAGGTGTGTGTGTGAATAAAAAGGGGGGTTGCACACATGCGTGCTTGTGTATGTGTGTTTTTGAAGTCATTTTGTGTTTTTTACAATGTCATTAATCAACCAGCCAGGTAATTCATCTGTGCGTTAATCTATTCATTAAATCCTAAATGATGTATTATGTAGATATATGTACATTGATCGTAACTTTGATCAGTTCAGAGGAATGCTGGGGTGGAAATTGTTTGACAGAATTGGGGTTTGTAGAACCTTTTGTATAAACTGTACCCCCATATTTCTACTGATGTGTTGAACTCTGTTTCAGAAATACAAAGAAATAGAGAATTTTACAAGAGCACCGATGTCAGGCCCCCGTTTACTTACGCCTCTTTGATCCGCCAGGTGAGACAAAGGACGTTTTGTTTGGCCCCTGTTGTTGTGGGCAGGAGAGCCAGTGTCCTAATTAGTTTCCCTCCCTCACCTCTTCCTTGTGCGTCTGTCTCTGTCGGGGCTGCTTTCTGGAGCTCTGCGTGTGTGCAAGGGGGGGGGGACTGGCATTTCATCTTATCGTTCCTGTGTTAAACTCTAAGGTTCACGCAGAGCCTGGTGAGATTATGTGTATGCAGCAGCTTTCCTGTGTACAGATGCTAGTGTGTGCATGTGTGTATGTGTGAGTGTGTATGCGTGTGTGTGTGTGTGTGTGTGTGTTAGACAAAGTAGGGAGCAGGGTGTTTGCTAGTAGAGCTCTAGAAATAGAAGTACAGACAGCCATGTGTCTGACCAGTTACACCGATTGTCTAACCAGTTTCTGTGAACTATTTTTGCCACCTTATACTTATAGACGTCACACCGCTAATGCCATCCCTGCGAATGGCCTGACCTGAGGCATTAGTAGACTGTCAGCAGGTTTCAGTCCTTTGGAAATAATACGTGTAGGCCTAGCCAGAGGCAGTCGCAAAAACCAAAAGACAGTAAAGCAGCGACTTTGTCGACCAATCCGCAGAGTAGGGAAAGCGATCAACCAAAGGGAAGTAAGTTGCAACTTGCTGATTGTGAAGGGATTGCAGTTAGTTGGGTTATGCTTTGAACCCAGTCAAAGAGATTGCAGAAACTATTCTTTTTGTAACTACTTTTACACATTGTCCGTGATATCTGAAAATCAGCTCAGGTTCCGATATGTTTAATTGTGAGAAAGCTTACAAACAAAAATGTGTGTACTGTGACCAAGGGGAAGAGGTATAGTGCGGGATGTACATGTGATAAAAAGTCATATAAAGATGCGTGAATGAGTGAGCAAGAGGAATATTGTAATGATGGAGGAATGTTTCTGAATAAACGCCCCACAGTGATGCACTTGGCAACATTGAAAGAAGAAAAAAAAGGGGGGGTGGGGGGGAGAGACTATTCTAGCTTACATACCATACAGTCTTTGGTGATTTTGTGGTAGGTAAATTGCAGGCAGTGTATTTGGATGAAGTTATGTACATGGAGCAATATTATATAACAATTCCAATACTTTTTAAATTTTCGGCTATATCAGTTCCAAGTGCATTTTATTTAAATAATGTCTTGTAAAAACTACTGATACCCTGATAATTAATGCCTGCAGTCAAAGTGGAGATGACTGAAGGCTTCATCCAGGTGTCAGGAATAATTCATTTATAATGTCCAGCATGTCTGTTTCTAAGCCATCAGTGTGTCATCTTCCAGGCTATTATCGAGTCTCCCCATCGCCAGCTGACGCTCAACGAAATCTACCAGTGGTTCCAGGCCACATTCGCTTACTTCAGACGAAATGAAGCCACGTGGAAGGTGTGTGTCAAACTCTGTGTGTGTGTGTGTGCGCGCGCTCACAGTGAAGTATATTGTCATCTGCAGTGTTGCAGGGTTCAGGCTACCTAAGGCGGTGAGAGGGAGTACAGAAACGCTGGTGGTTTTTATGTGGCTAAAATGCGTTAATTACGTTATAAATGGTGAAAGGATGTTTGTCGTTGGGCAGAATATATACTTTTGCCTGTAGCCTTAAGCTGTGCCTTAAAAGGAAAATATTGTCAATGAATGGGAATTAATTGTGAACATGTAGTAGAAATCACAGACCAGCTTGTGCTTTACATTGTCAGTATGCATAGTGTTGCAGTGTGTGGTCTTAACTCTCTGAGTGGCCAGTGATGTAACATATTTCCAAAAACAATACACCAGTACATCTCAGCTGTCATTAATTTTATTTCTTCAGATGAGTCAACGGACTGGCCTCAGATTCAGGTTTTTAGTTCACATAATATATGAGAGCCACCAGTGACCTATTTGTCTCTTCAAAAATGCATCAAAACGGACAAAATGATCGTGTTTGCAAAATTAAACATAAAGTCACACTCATTCAACTTGGTGGTATGATGTGTGAGCTTCTCTTCAGATGCTGCTGTCATTGGCACATTGATTTTGTGAAACTTCCAGAGAAATATTTGTTCCACGAAGAACCAATGTACGGTCATTGTAGAGGCTACTTATCAGTTAGTGCCAGATTTGCGTATAATATACAAAGATTATGAACAATTCAGACATTTCATTTGGTATGTTAATTTGATGACATTGCTTGTACAGTGAACATTTCTGCAATTTGCTATGTCAGTTGGATTTATTCATATATTCATTATTAGAATTATATTACTGTAATTGTTAATGAGTCGTTGCAATAAAGCAAATGTGTCTGTGTCATGATCAGTGTCAAGTCTGGCTGGCCATCTAGGTGTGGCAACTCAGTGGCATGTCTGGCTCAGCTCTGCCTTGGTTTGGGTCTGGCTTCTCTAACAGAACACAGGCGTTGACCATAAACAGCGCACAGTCCCAGCACACTGCTCTGTACTAATGCAGCGGCATTCCCCACGGCTCTTGGCTCGAGTCCTGCGCCTGGGCTGCACTCAGCTCTTTGACCTAGTTCTTTGACCTAGTGAGGCAGCACAGAGTCAACCACCATGCATTTTCAGATAGGACAATGGACTCTGCACAGTTTAGTGTACAAGAGACGGAATTCACGGGTCAAAAGAAACTCCTCCGAACTGAGCGACAGATGTCAGTCGTGGATGACCACGAACACTCTTCAATAAAATGGCAACAAAACCGAAAGCCATGATCATGCTTTGACACAGAATGTGACAGTTCTTTGTGACTGTCATTTGTACTGGAGCAGTGCTGTGTCGGTGTCCTCTGCTAAAAACTTGCTTACCGCCCTGTTATTCAGTGTTATAATCTCAGCTTGCCACAGCCCTTTTGAAGTGAGTTAACTGAGCATTTGCTCATGTTACTATTCTGGTAACTGTTTTTGTGCTTTTTGTTCTTCTTTTTTTTCCATTGCTATTGGGTGCTTGATGAAAATGTACCACTTTAATTTGTAGCCTCATGAAAAAACTTTTTTTGAAATAGAAATTTTACTTATTTCTATAGCTTTTATACAAGTGCTAACTGAATTCTTTTTTCTTGGTATTACTAGAACTATGATTTCTAAAGTTTTGAGTTTGTAGATGTTTTAGCTGATTTGGTTTTGTTGTGTTTTTTTTTGTGTAGAATGCGGTTCGACACAACCTTAGTCTCCACAAATGTTTTGCGCGGGTTGAGAATGTTAAAGGAGCCGTTTGGACCGTGGATGAAATAGAATTCTACAAACGAAGGCCGCAAAAATTGAGTGGCGGGTATGTGATTTCATTTTTGTTTTTCAGTTTTGTGCAGTACATAGTTTACTGGCCTTTGTTATTTGGTCTAGTATTTCTGTAGCGCTTCATTTTGTGAGAAGGTTGTGGAGTTTTTGTTTTGTTGGTTTTGGAAGTATACATGAATATACATATTTTTGTTTGTTGATTTATTTGTTGCGTTTTTTTGGTCTTGTTTGTATCTTTTCACTTTCATCAAGACTTCCTCAAGGATGCCAGGTAACCAGTCATAAATAGTTGTCAGTAACGAACAGACAGACAATAACAAGAAGAGGAACATGAATAAGGAGCTAAGAAAGCTGGTGTGTATTGGGGAGTAGGGGTGGGTGGAGGGGAGACAGGGGGATCGAAGGGTACAGGACCAAAGGTTATAAACCTTTGCTGATGATGCACTGAATACTGACAGCCTTCCAGAGTGGCTTGATGGGGGAAAAGATACAGCCGTGTGTGTGTGTGTTGCTTTTTAGTTGTTTTTGATAACCATGCGATATATTCTCACAACACTTTGTGCTTTTGTCTTCTTCTCCCTTTGCTGGTGGCCCCTGCAGAACGCTATTCGCACCAACCTTTCCCTCCATAAATGCTTTGTAAGATTTGAGGATGATTTCGGCTCCTACTGGATGGTGGATGACTATGAGTTTATAAGGCGACGTCACTTGACGCGAGGGCGCCCACGAAAATATCACGAAATTGATTTCTTGACGTAAGCTGATGTCTAGAGTAGCGTCGAGTCCCCAGCATGGTAGCAATGGAAAGATTCATTTCACAGATGTTGTGAGCTGCGTCCCAGTTCAGTGTAGTAACACAAGGCCAGCTAGTTGTACTTCTTTTCTTCTCTTTTTCTCTCTGTATACTTGTAGCAGTTTAGAGGTCTGTTTGGTTTGACAGTACCCAGAATTGTTCGATTTAGCGTGAATACATGTCATTTGGGGAGGGGGGGAGGGGGGGGGGGTTAATAAAACTTTCATCTGACTGTGAGGCTGTTTCGGTTAACTGTACCATTTTTGTTTGGCAAACTGTTTATAATCACAATTGCTTCGGTCTGATGACCTTAACTTTGATATGTATTTTTTAATGAAGGATTTTGTTTAGAGACCCTGACCCCTGACCCTGCCAGTCCTCCCAGACCCTCTTAGAATAGAAATACATTTCATTTTGTCTTTTCTTTCTTTTTACAGTGTTTTCTTTGACGAATTGGTTGTAGTTGAAAAACTCATTGAGTGCCTGTTCCAACCACAGCATGAAGATGCTGCGTATTGCTTATTAGCTGCTTAAAACTAACGTTTTACTTCTAGTGCCATATTTTTGTTTGTTTGTTTGTTTTCTGTAGACTTATGATTCCTTTTTGGCATAGACCGATATAGTAATTGTGTGGTATAGATCTCCCCCCTCTCCCCAAGAACTTAGTCATGTTTGTATGAAAAATATTGTTTGGTGCTTTTTAAAAATAGAAATAAAAATTGTTTGTTCACTTCTGATTGTAAACAACAATAAATAAATCCGAACTGCCCAGTTGACTTCCTTATAAGATGCAAACTCTGTGTCAAAATGGAGTTTGCATGTGAAGTGGTGTTTACTTCTGAAACTTTGTTTTTGAAGCAAGCATTCACAAACTACCACAACAGCTGTACCAGAAATTCATTTCCCTTCTACTACCCTAGTTGGCCACAGATGTTTTTAATTATTTTGTAGTTTGTAGTGGATAGATATTATAGTGTATTGCCACTGTTGTCTGGTTTTAACAGATGTATGGTTCTTTAACCCCTTCACTGACATACATGTGTGCACACCATATCACCATATACTGGGCGGTGGAATTTGAAACCATTTAGCCCCCCCCCCTTCCCTGTAGCAGGAGCAAGGATTAGCATCAAAATGTACTCTATAAGTATTGGAAGCAGGCTTGTTAGAGGCCAAGAGGTTTTGGTTTGTTTGCAAGCATGTGTATGCTGTTTTAATTTGAGACCAGAAAGTTTATGCCTTAAGCCCATTCTTAATTGGACGAATGTTTGTTCGCGAACCTAGTTGGAAGTATTCGGCAAACCTAGTTGGTTCTTAATTGGGCGAACTTTGCGAACCTAGTTGGGAGTATTCGTCGAACTGCGATGCAGCTATATTTGGGGTCCAAAAAGCTTCGCTCAGCATGTTCTGGGAACATTCACCCTATTCGACGAACATTGCCTCTGATTGGCTGAGAGCAGAGCTCTCCTGTGGATGAAGAAGCAATAAAAATAAAAATGGATGACGGTGTCGTTAGGTTCTTCACTCGCTTCGGAGGGAATTTGTTTATTTGTTGACTTGTTGGAGGTGCAGCCTTGTTTCGGGGACCCAGAATGAGATAGTAGTTAGTTGAATTACCCTGTGAGGGATGATTAAAGTATGTTGACTTGACTTGACTTTAACCTACATTTTCGATTCTGCTGTCTGCTGCACATCTGCCGCAAGTTTGGGCTGAAGCTTGCATCTCATTGCAAGCCAGTTGAGAACGAAGTAAAGTTTGTCAAACTGTCTGAACCATGTTTGGTGAACTAAAAGTTCAATTAAGAAACCAATCTTAGTTCGTCGAAGTGTCCGAAGTATGTTCGGCGAACAAACATTCACCCAGTTAAGAATGGGCTTTAGGGCAGTGAAGGGGTTAATGATGCTTGCCTTTTTTTTGTCACAGAAAGCAGTGAATGTAATACTTGAAAGGGTTTAATATTACTTGAAAGGGTTTAATACTTATTTAAAGCAGTCTAAAATTCTCACATGAATAGTTTGCATTTTGGCATAACTGTAAATCACTAAATGTGTTCATGTATACAAGGATACAAAGATATATATTCACCAATGACATTTAAATGTACACAGGAATTTGTGGATGCACACACACACACACACACACACACACACACACACACACACACACACACACACACATTATGAGCATTGTTTTGTTCTCACATATTGTAAACATAATTTGTTTTAGAAAAACAAAAGCATATTTAATCTGAATTTTCTTTTCTTTATTTTTTATAATTTTTTTTTATAAGAATAAGCAAATCTGAGAATCAAATGCGTATTGTCATTTTTCCATTCTTGCTAGCATGTAAACTACATCCCCAATTTGTTGAACAGTATAAAAGTTTTGACGCTAGAACTGGCTTGCATGTTGACCCTATTTTGTGTGTTGTTACAGCAGCATCAAGAGTCCGTCGCTGAATGATCCAGCATCTTACAATGAAACCATCAACGCCACCATAAGAGTAAGTAGAGCTCAGATTGTCACCTTGCATGGTTCCTGTTCAGGTTTAAGTGAAATGCTGTCAAGGTGACATTTTACAGCAATGAAACCAATGGCTGACTGATCTCAGAGTGATCTAGATAGCCTTTGCAGAGTTAGCACAGTGCATATGCCTGCGGTTTGTTCGTGGGGGGAGGGGGTGGGGCATGAAGACATTTCAGTTGACTGACAAGTTGTTGACCACCGCACAGGCTGCCATGGGGGGGTGGGGGTGGGGGGTGGGGGGGTGCATGAAGACATTCCAGTTGATTGACAAGGGACATGAAGACATTTCAGTTGATTGACAATATTGTTGACCACCGCACAGGCTGCCATGGGGGAAGCCAGCTTGGCTCTGATGGCGCAAGGCATGGACCAAGACACTGCCCAGGACCTGTCCCTCAAGTCCGTCTCCGCCTCCAGCTCCCAGGATGGGCTCATGGCCATGGCCAGGTCTTTGGGGTGAGTCCTGCCCGGGGGTTCTGTGACAGGTGGCTGTGAGTCACCCTACTGGAACCAAGCTGGCTGAAGACTGGCTGTACACTGCACCAGCCTGTAGTGTTGTCTGTGCCTGTCTTCTTCTTTTCTCTAGGATCTTTCTGGCTCGAAATATTCCCTTTCCCTAGTGATGCAGATGCACAAAGTAAGGTTGCCTGGGTTGAGAAGCAAAAGGTGTCAAAGCATTCCCTTGTAAAGCCTAGACTAGGTGAGAGTATAACTTTTCTTGCTTCACCTGTGGCCGAAAATTCTGTCTTTCCAATTCTTTGCTTTCCCATTTTTTTGGTCCTGATTTCCTTCCCATTAAGTCTCACCTGTCAAATATCTTCCAACACATAAAGTGACTAATGTCCTGAATGGTGAATCAGATTTCACTTGTGGTTTGGTGCATTCATCCCTATATCGGTATGTGACAGTCTTGGCTGACTGGACGTAAAGCAGTACTGATCTTTTCTCTAGCTCGGTACCCATGTCACTTCTGCTTGTCCTCATGACATGACCTTGATGCTTTACAGGGGGGGTCACTCTGCCACCTTCATCATCATACTGTACTGTGTCTGCACCAAACATGCTTCTTTCAACCATGTTTTGTCTGTGCCAGGGATGAGGAAATCTTGATGAACATCAAGCGAGAGGCGGGACTGGACCCCGACACGCCCACCTTCCTGGACGGCCCGTCCCCCCACGGGGCCTCCCCCAACCACCACCACCACCTGTCCCCGCCCCCCAATCGAGTTGTGATCTCCCTGCGCGACGAGGACAGGGAGAACAATCAGCCCATGGTGTCCATGGTGACTTCGCCTGCTGCTGCCGCCGCCGCCGCCACCCCCCGCAGACACGGCCAGGTTGGCATGGTGACCAGCGTGGATGGGCTGGATGCGGTGGAGAGGCTGTCCACGCAGGTGGATCTCCGTGGGGAGGAGGAAGCGCTGGAGGAGGGCTGCGTGCGCGTGTCGCCCACCATGGCCGACGATTTCCAGAACGGCGCCCCCGGGGACTACGGCGCAGGGGAGGAAACGTACGAGCGGGAGATCGCGGAACGGGAAAGCTACGAGCGGGAACTCGCCGATCGGGAAAGCTACGAGCGGGAACTCGCCGATCAGGAAAGCTACGAGAGAGAGATGGTGCAGCAAGAGCAGCACGGACAAGAAGACGTGACGGCCGAGAACCAAGCGGAGGAGGAGGAGGAGAGGAGGATGGAGGAGGAGGAGACAGGAGGAATGGAAGAAGAGGAGGGGAGGATGGAGCAGGAGGGGGAGGACCAGGAGGGGGAAGAGGAAGGCTTGAGAATCGAAGGCCCGCAGCCTAGCCTGGAAGCCTCCGACGATGACTTGGTGGACAACCTGCCCGTCTTCCCTGTCCCACAGCTCCAGCCGGTGACCTCGGCCTGACGCGCCCGGCGGTCGCGGGACCACGTCATGCAGGCCTCAAGGAGGCGTTGCTGAGTAACATGCCCCTTACACGGTCGATCTCCTCACTAAGAAAGAGAAGTACCAAAAAGAAAAAGCAGGTGCGTATGTTTGGCACCCCCAGCACTTGGCCAGCGAATGCTGCGCACCTGTCTTCAGTTCGTCCCTAGTTCACTCAGGCGTAGCTCTCAGGCATCTTCATCAGTCTCAGCGATTTCACACACTTTGATTTATAGCTGATCTCCTGTGTTGGGCTTGCGCATGTCTTGTGTTAGGTGTATGTCGTTTAGCATCTGTGAACACTCGCTGTCATGCAGTACCGGATGGGCCATTGCAGGAAAATTGTATGTTGTGCGACAACTGCCTGTGTGTCTGGATGTCCTCCAAGGCGTTCATTATATGGTGAAACAAATGCCTGTGTTTTGGGGGCGTTCATTTTTTATTTTGTGGTGAAACAACTGCCTGTGTTTTGGGCTGTCTTCTTTGAATGGCAACCCTCTACTTTTACACAACAGAGTACTTGCTTCCAACGATGAACTGAATTTTCTTTTAAATTATTCTACCCCCAGTAACCAAGTTGGGGGGTATACTGGAATCATCAGGTCCATGTGTCCATCTGTCTGTGTGTCTGGGCTTGTAAGTTCTGTGACCAAGGCTGTCTTGTGAATACACCTGAAAGCCTGATTATGTGTTTGTAGTTTTACGATTTGGTTAGTATTTACCATAGAGAAGGTAATGAAAATGATGGTTCTGACACTGTGACTACAAGTATTACTAGGCATACTATGGGTGGGGGGGTGGGTGGGCGGCGGGTGGGGGGGGGGGGATATTTTGCCGTGCATTGCAACAATCTTTGTTCCATACTTGGCACAGTAACTTGAAGGTTTGATTCAGTTCTTCAAGTAACTGTGCTAAGATGAAGATTCAAAACCTACAAAGTTTGATGGTGAATATATTTGGTTGATTATTTTATGCAAGTTTTGACGACTGTGCAAAGAACCCGTTTTGCCTGATGGTTGTTGAGAAGCGGGGATTCTCACGGTCAGGTAAAACTTGTAGGGGACAGGTTTGGTTTTGTAACACAGAGTTGGATCGCCCCAGTAGTCTCAGCTGTCGTGACACTTGACATTAGATCTTTGACAGTTTCAAGCTGACGATCTCAATGTTGATTTGTTGTTTTTCTAGCACAACACCTAACTGTCTGTTTTTACCCTGAAGCATTCACACTAAGACAACATCTTGAGAATGTGAGCAAGGAATGCTGTTGATTCTTTCTGTATACATTTTTCCCCTTCTCCCCCTCTCTCTCTCTCTCTCGCTCTCGCATCTCTCTCTCTGATTGTTTTTATTGATACCGCTACCGCAGATGTGAAAATGTGTGCACATAATCTATGTATATCCAGTTTCTGGCCAGTTTGTCATGGCTGGCTTGTTGTTAGCTTTGTCCTTGTTCATTGTGAAAAGTCAGTTTATCTGGACAATTGTTTTTAAATTGCCACAAAAAGACTGGGTTTAAATTGATATTTTTCCAACTGGCTGAGAAGACATTTTAGTTTTCGATTGTTTTCCCTCTGGGCTTTTAAACAATATATTGTGCACTTTGGGCAGAGTCTACTTCTATTTTACTATACATTCTTCAATAGCGGGAAGGAATCAGTTTTGAGTTTGGTGTGCATTCTTTAGTATCTTACGTGATGAGCATTGACCTGAAGGAGTCAGTGTCAGCGTGGGCATTCAAAGGTACCAACAGAAAGACTAAGTAGTGACCTTTGCCTTTGGCTTCATATTAGTTACAAGACTATATTGGGCAGCAAAATGAAGATACGTCCTCATCAGATATTTGAGTATGGTGGTAGAGGAGCAGCCATAGCAACAACAGGAGAACTTGAGAGTAGGGTTTCATCACTTAAGTGCATTTCAATATCAAAGTTATTTGTAGCTTAACAGTGGACTGTGAGTAGTTAGAATAGAGATTAGACCGTCTCAGGCCTGTGCAGGTTGAACATTCTCTGCTAGAATACGAAAGCATTCTAGCCCAAAGGAATTATTATTAGCCTGAGATTTTTATCCATCTGTTGATGGAAAATGGATTTTCATTTCACAATTTTAGCAAATTGGAATTGTGGCGACATTGTCTTTCCACTGACACTACTCTGAGTTCTTGTCTGATGATGAAAAAGTTTGATAAATTGTGAGAAATCATTGTGAAGGAATGCAGTAGTTTTGGGTGTTGACGTACTCAGAGGCTTCTCTACCCGTTCGGGTGACCAGGAGGGTATTTTGGCAGCCCTGCTGTCTACAACATTAGCAAAATGTCGGGAGTATTGAGTGGACAGAATGATCCTGGGGTATCAGGGTTTCCGTGTGTTTCATGGTTCTTCTTACCACTTTGTTCGTCTTCTGTGATTGGGTCACATATTCCTCCTCAGAGAGGTTCTCTTTCAGTCCTGTCGTCCTGTTGTTGGATGCATACATTATATGACCGTGCAAACAGACACGGGCATGCGTGCAGATATATATATGATAAGGTTAAAGGGGTTGTGTTCATCGTGGGTCTAGAGCTGAACTGAAACAGCCCTGAATCTCTCAGCGAGTGTTTACCCAGAATGGCATGCTGACTGCTGTAGCTGCTGATCCAGGGTGTTTTTGAAACAGCTAGGTCTTTATAGTGCCTCAGTCAGAGGCTGCTGACAGTGTCATCATTAACCCCTACCTGTCACTGCAAGCAGAACACTGGGGCTGTAATTGAAAGTGCAGTATACATGTGAAGATTCTCAGGCTGGGATTGCTTTCAAAGCCTTAGTCAGTCGTTATTGTGATGTGACATAACCCTGTTACGGAAATCCCCAGAGTTGGAGTGCTGCCACAGACAGAACGCTGGGTACTGTTGTTAAACGCTGCACTTGGATGCACGGAAGCATGCGCTTGTATGAGTGTGGGGAAATGGCTGCGCACACTACAGTCCCTCCCAGGGCTGGGCAGACCCGAGGGTCAAGTCCAAAATGCCGAGAAGCGGGGCTTTGAAATTCACAGTAAATGTTAGGTCACCAGCAGCCCTGTATGTGCTTGTGTGCCTAAATCTACCTGGCGTTACCTCGGTCCCAGGGAAATGAGGGATGCCATTGTTGACGATGGGTAGCATGGCTCCTTTAACCATGACCCTTAGAGCTGTAACAGTACAGACCCTTCTGAAGCTTGCATAGCACAGTGTTGACAGTTTTACATCTTGGTCAAAACACTGGTGCTGTGTGATTATATGAGGTCACTTTTTTTCTGTCCCTGTGTGAACAATAAATGTACCCTCTGTTTGAAGCAATGGCTGACTGTAATGAAGTTAAGATTAAAGGTGACCAGCAGGTTTTGGGAAGTTTTAATTGATTTCTATACTGATGATGTCAATCAATAGGGTTGTTTAAAAGTACTGAACTGTTTTATTTACTGACAGTGTTGCTGCATAGTATGATGGATGCTAATGTTACAGCACAGAACATGATTTAACAATTGTTTTATATTGTTCTGCATGACCCCATTCGGCTCAGTTCCAGCTTAGAATTGGCTGCTATTCAGATTCATGTTACCAGAGTGTTTTTTGGGTTGTTTGTTTGGTATGTTTTAAGCCACCTTGTGCTCCATGAAGTTTACTGTGCTGGTAATTAGGAATGGAAATGTGATTGGATTTGGGAAGGATTTTATTGATTTTATATACTTTTTTGATAGAATTTTAGTTCTGATGAAAGCAGCTTAAAGGATCAAGCTTGCAAACCTGTTGACTGAGTCATTGTTGAAACAGATCCAGTCCGATGGCTCCTCACATGCATCATTATTGACTGACAGTGACACAAGTTGAACAAAGGTTTTGTTCACAGTCAATCTATTCTCTGATGTTATCCGGGAAACATTCATTTTGTTGGTGGTGAAAATAACTTGTATTTCATTTTTATTGAACAGACATGATAGGACCACTATGTTCCGGTGACCGATTCCACTGAAAGGAAAAAGACCAGATGTGTTCCTGTGACTGTATGTAACCCCCCGCCCCCTACAACTGTACTCTTTCCCCGCGGCCAGGCACTGCAGAATCCCCTAACGCATAGTATAGGAGGAAGTAGTGGCCCTTGTGTGTGTGTTTGTGTGTGTGTGTGACATGACCCAGTGCTTGTCAACAGATTTTGAGTCATTGTCCATTAACAGTTCACTGGCCTTAAAATTCCCAGGTATGTTTTTTGTTGTTGTTTTTTTCCCCTTCCCCTTAGATCAATTACCTTTTGATGATACACGTAGGGTGTTTTTTTCTTTTTTCTTCCAGGAACAGTACCTGCTAGAATAACGTATTCATATGAACCCAAAATGGCAATGTCACATGGAGTTTTATGTGACCATTCTAATCAGAAGTATCAAATGCGTGTGATGATTGAGTTGTGGTGTAGGTGAAGTGTGTTGGGAGAGGATTGAGTTGTGGTGTGGGGCAGGATTCAGATAGGATAAAGGAGCCAGTAGCCCACTTTCTTACAGCAGTCAGACCAAGCACACCTACCAGTTTATTGCCTCTCTTGATGGGGTGGGGGGGGGGGGGCTTTCTGATTCGCCTTTTTCCATCTCACCCCTTCTCATTTTGCCTTTTGCCACCTCACGAATAAGGTGAAAGACACTGAACAGAAAGTCAAAAAGACACCATTTTTCAGTCTTAACTGGGCAGCTTAAGACGTTGGTCAGATCAAGGAAGGAACTTGTTTTTTATACCCAGTTAAGAGAGGGCTAAATGGGGGAAGGGCAAATCAATGCATCACCACGGGCTGGGCCGTCAGGGTGAATCTTCTTTAAAATGCTGTTTCAATGAAGGATTGACCTTAAAGTGTTTTTAGTCTGCAATGGAAGTTGGTTGCCTGCTGTCAGATTCTATGAAAGTTTTTTTGTGATTGCATAGTATAAAGATTCCATTGCCAGGGTGTTAGCACACACATGTGTATGAACTGGTTCATTTATTCCAGTGTCATAGAAGCAGCCACCTTGAAGAATGAAAAACAAAAACAAAAAGCAATAACAACAACAACAAAGAAATCAAGTAAGTTGGTGTTTTATGCCAAGTCAACTATTACGGTTATATCAGGGCAAAATCAGAGGGAAATAATCATATTGGTTTACAAATTTGGACACATTACCCAATTCTAAGAATATAGTTCTGCAGGCTCCAATGAAAACAAAATGACCCCCCCCACTGCAAATAATTAAAATAATCTTAAAACTGAAACTAATCCAGTTGTTTGTGATGTCTGTGGTACCGTAAGTATGTAGGTCAAATGATGAGGTGGTCTGACTGTCTGGAGGTGGATGCAAGTTGCGGTAGAGGGGCGTGGCTACTCTGTTTTAGTGCACTGTACATTGCAAGTTAGTTCACCATTAATGATCTCCATTGCCGATTGCATTGTCTCAACCAATCACATTGATTGCATCAGTTTTTCACAGTTTGAGTATTACGCTGTATTTTTTTAGCAGGCCATTGTTGTAAGTACATATATATATATATATATTCCCCAGTTTGTGGGTGATTTCTTGATTGCAATTTTACTGTTTTATATGCACGATATATATATATACTAGTTCATATGTTATTGTACACTGACACTCTTGTAGTCTATGCCCATCTGCTCAGAGTTGGACAGATTTTTGTTGGATGTCAAAATGATTTATAAATTTATATAAGCGATTGGCATATACAATACATACTTTTTAAGCAAGCATGCTGGGACTGTTTTTGGCCGCCACCATGGCCGACAAGCCAAACAAAACCAATTGGCTATTAATTGTTAGTTGTTGTTTTGGGTTGGTTTTACAAGCACATGATGTTAAACTTGTTCACATGACTGGAGTTGGATGCTCGGTGATGCTGTCAGCTGATACGTAATGTCTGAAGCTTCAGAAGAAAAGCGTGTAGCTTTTGGTATGTTTGTAGGTAAGTCCCAGCTTGATTTATCTCCAAAGACCATCATTTAGAACTGCTAGTCTTTTGTTTTCCTTCCACTGTTCCAGTAATATCTGTCCATTCAAAGAAACTACTACAAGTACGAGCCTTCTCAAATGACGTTGTGACCAACAGGCAGAAGAGATCAAATTAAAAACTTGACGTCATGGATTTGGTTTTAAAGAGCCCCCTTGATTCTTTACAGCATTCAGTTTCTTAAGAATCAACTCGCAAGGGAGTTAATTAGCACTCGAAAGACCGCACACAGGTACAACAACAAAGACCTGAGTCGCCTACTGTAACTCACCTGGCACATGTGTAAACACAAGGTGGACAGACTCCACCAGAGCTACATCCTTAAATTCATTCAGTTTCTCAGCTGGGTTTTTGATCTTGGTGGCAAGCACGACTGGTTGCAGTGCAACAGTTACAGTATCCCAGCTCACCTGTGCTGCACACACAGCCTCTCTGGTAGCAGGTGCCAGAGATCCAGGCCTGGCTTGCTTGGCTGCAGGAACAGGACCACACAGGCTGCCAGAAGCCATTGGGCCAGCTGTGAACACTTTCCCAAAATTCCTGTTTGATGTTTGTGTATGTGTGTTTTGTGTTACGTTTTCCTAGGGACTGGTTTTGTGGATTGGTTGGAGAAAAGGTTTATATGTGAGAAGAGTTTTCAAATGTGGATTTACTTATGACACAGTTTGGTCATCCTGAGGTGACCCTACGCGGTTGACAGGACATTACAATCCAATCACTAACGAACTAACTAACCAGCTGCGAAGCTTGGCAGTGCTTCCTGCTCGTCAGCCCCAGTGAATGTAAATTGAAAATCAAATCAACACAGCATTTTTAACACAGAATCATGGATTTTAAGTTTTCATTTTGATCTCTTCTACCTGTTAAAAAAAGGGTTGTCCAGTCTGTTGGTGCAAACAAGTTCCCAGAAGGCTGGTTCCTGCAACTTTGTTTGAGGTCCTCTTTGAGAGGTACAGATGGAACAGCTGCAGCGTTTTTATGACATAAGATGTTCAGGGGTCAAGAAGTAAGGTGATAAACTTGGGAATGAATAAGGAGAGACGTCAACAGTAAATTGGAGAAAATGGTCTTGAGAGGTAGTTGTGTGTGTGTGTGTGTGTGTGTGTGTGTGTGTGTGTGTGTGTGTGTGTGTGTGTGTGTGTGTGTGTGTGTGTGTGTGTGTGTGTGTGTGTCTGTGTGTGTCTGTGTGTGTGTGTGTGTGTCTGTGTGTGTGTGTGTGTGTGTGTCTGTGTGTCTGTGTGTTAGAAACAGCTAAAGCCATTGTTTAGTTTCACTGGTAAAATGACCAGGTTGTGTGAGTAAGTACAAGCTCTCTGCTAAAAGCAGGTGTATTTTTGTAGCATTGTACCCAGTTAAGGTACATAACATCCTCAGTCTTTTTTCTTCCTCTTCCATTTTTTTAAATGTTTTTTTAATGCTTCTTAATTCTGAACAGGATTTTTTTTCTCATATATATGCAAGTTCAGGCTGTGTGCTTTCCTTGGAAGAAAGCCAGCTGCAGCAGTTACGTGAGCATGCGCTGAATTTTTCAGCAGTGCTGGTGATTTTTTGGTTGATGTTTGTTTTGATCCAGTGCCGCAAGGGATCTCCTCTGGGTCATTAGCACAAGGGGCGTCAGCCTTTCCTTTCCTGTGAAATTCCCCCCCCCCCCCCCCATTAATATGGAAAACAGTGAGACGGCTACTGCCTCTACCAGGGTTCAAACCCGCCACCTGTCTGGTGCCTTAACCACTCCTCCACCCCACCACCTCCTTGGCTACTTTGATGGACACAAAAGATTGATCAATAAACTGAGCCGGCAGTATAGAGACAAAAGACATTACTATTCAGGAACAGTCATGACTGTGACACTGCACAGTTTATTTGTTGTGATAACACAAAATACTGGATTTTGGTTTTGTTTCGTTGGTTGAATGGTTGAGTGTGTGTGTGTGACACCAGATATTTTGCAGCCTGATGTAGTGATAATAGTGATAAGTAACTTGTTTTTCTTTTAATAATTTTTTTGTAACAATGTGATGTCAAAGACAACTTCAGTTTTTTGTTTTCTGTTTTCTTTTGTTTTCTTTTCTCTAATGATGTGCTGCATATAACGGACAAATATATTAATAACAAGCAACGCACCAAGCTTTGAAGTTCAAGTGCAAGTTTTAAGTGTCTTGTGTGGTTGATTTTGTTTTTGATTTAGGAGATTCATTGTTTAACATTTTAGTGTTACAAGCACAATTTATAATGATTTCCATGGCCAACTAAGCAGTCCTTTTTGGGAGGGATCTTTTTTTCTTCAGTTTTGCCATTGGAGACCGATGAAGTTTGCATTCGGATGCTGCCTGCACAAAGACGTCCCCCCCCCCCCCCATGCGCACACACACGCACACAGACAGACACACACACACACACAAGCATAAAGCAAACCTATATATATGTGTAAGTAAGTAGATGAAGCTGAGGTGCGGACAGGTTGGGTGTTTTTTGTTGGAAAACAGCTGGCCATGTTGGATGGGGTAGGTATCATAGTGTAACACATTCCATTGCCAAATGTTGTTTGGGACAGTGTTAGTTTTTGAGATGTTCTTGAAGCCCAGATAGAAAATGTATATTATCTGCAAGTGCCCTCAAACAAACTATACACCAGAGTATACTCTGGTCAATATATATATATATATACATATGCTGTAGGGAGAACACAGTATGCAGTTGCTGCTTTTCATAGGTTGAACATGAGGGTTTGTTTTTCTTTCTCTCCCATGTTTCCTAGTTGCGTTTTAATGCAGAGAGACTGAGGATGTACCTCAGTCTCTTAACAGTCATGCATACCAGTTTTTGTGGAAGGGTCTCTTTTTTTAAAAACAAGGTCTTGTTGAGAAGTGTTTAGCGTATGTGCTGTTTTCTTCTGTTATTTATATTTTTATTTTATTTTTTACTTTGGCCGGCTGGGGATGGGGTTGGGGCATTGTTTTTGTAAATGTATATATATGACTTGCTCTACTTCAGCCCAAGAATAAATCATAAACTTGGAAATACTCCCCCCCCCCCCCCCCCCCCCCCCCAATCCCACTGTTTTTATTGTTGCTTTTTTGATACAAAGACATTTTGACACAAGAGGGTTGGTGGTAGGCCTGGTACTGTGCCAAACCTGGAGGTAGAGCATTGTTCAGGGATGATGGTGGATAAATTCAGATGGTATGGTGCCAGACTTGGAGGTAGAGCATTGTTTAGGGATGATGGTGGATAAATTCAGATGGTATGGTGCCAGACTTGGAGGTAGAGCATTGTTCAGGGATGATGGTGGATAAATTCAGATGGTATGGTGCCTGAATTGGAGGTAGAGCATTGTTCAGGGATGATGGTGGATAAATTCAGATGGTATGGTGCCAGACTTGGAGGTAGAGCATTGTTCAGGGATGATGGTGGATAAATTCAGATGGTATGGTGCCAGACTTGGAGGTAGAGAATTGTTCAGGGATGATGGTGGATATATTCAGATGGTATGGTGCCGAATTGGAGGTAGAGCATTGTTCAGGGATGATGGTGGATAAATTCAGATGGTATGGTGCCAGACTTGGAGGTAGAGCATTGTTTAGGGATGATGGTGGATAAATTCAGATGGTATGGTGCCAGACTTGGAGGTAGAGCATTGTTTAGGGATGATGGTGGATAAATTCAGATGGTATGGTGCCAGACTTGGAGGTAGAGCATTGTTTAGGGATGATGGTGGATAAATTCAGATGGTATGGTGCCTGAATTGGAGGTAGAGCATTGTTCAGGGATGATGGTGGATAAATTCAGATGGTATGGTGCCAGACTTGGAGGTAGAGCATTGTTTAGGGATGATGGTGGATATATTCAGATGGTATGGTGCCAGACTTGGAGGTAGAGCATTGTTTAGGGATGATAGTGGATAAATTCAGAGGGTATGGTGCTAGACTTGGAGGTAGAGCATTGTTCAGGGATGATGGTGGATAAATTTAGAGAGCAAATCCTAATTAACCTTTCTTCTGCCAACATCATAAGTGAAAGTAGAGAAATGACACCCCCCCCCCCCCCCCACCCCCAGTTAGTCTTCAAGTGGATTTGAGTAGAGCAATTGATACAGTCCCAGTTGATTTTATGTAACCCGGTTTGATGTTGTTACTGATGCGACAAGGTAATTCATCTTTGATGCAGCAGGAAAAGGGCGAAATGGCTTCTAATCAAAAGTCTGCTGTTGTCATTGAAACGGCAGTGAGACTTTTTTTCTGTTGATATGGTTCCACATATGCATATATTTATATTTTAATCCAGGGAGGGTAGAAACAGCTGTTTGCTTGATGTATTACTATCATTTGTGTGATGTTACATTTGCTTTATGTAGAGTCATGACAGTAATGCTACCTGTGTTTATAAAATAATATTTTTACAAAAAATGAAAGGAAAAGCGAACAGTTTTGCTTTTGGGTTGAAATGGTTGCAGCCTCTTTTTTTCTCTCGTAGTAAAACATTCTTTTCCTTTCAGGTGAATGTGTTAATTGTGTGTGTTTTTTCAACCATTCAGAGAGCATGTAAGGAAGCTGTATTGTGTAAATCTGCAAAATGTTACATTTACTGTTAAAAACCCTGAAACTGGTTGCTGATCTTTTTTTTAAAGAAAAGCTGTGAAGCGAAACTGACAAATTTTCAGTTCCAGGCCCCAACTCTTTAATTAAGTAAAGCATTATAGCTTTCTGACATTAATACCGTACCGTTTTAGACAAGCACATTTTCTCTTGTGGCCGCTGACATCTTTTGGTGCATATTTTGTCCGTCTTTTTTTCGGCATAAAGTTGTACACTCTGTTGGGTTGCCGTCAAAGCTGTTCCTAAATCAGAGTAAACACATGACTGTAAGTTGACCCATCAGGCTAGTTTAAGGGTCCATGATAGTCACTAAGAGGTTCAACAGTTTACAGGACGCCAGGTGTAAACTGAAAATAAAAACAAAAAGGGGTTGGTTTGGGTTGGTTTGGGATTGTTGGTGGTTGGGATTGCTTCCCCCCCCCCCCCACCCCCCACCCCCCTTCCAGTCCTGACACTATGATGGTGTGGTTGAACTTTATTTTCTGTCTGAACAGAATTGGCCCAGCGTTTGTTTTCCCTGCCAGTTCATGGTGTTCATAGTTGGTGAGGCAGAACTGCAGCAGTCCTGTTCTGCCTCGTCACATCCCTGACCCCCCCCCCCCCCCCCCCCAAGCAAATGACTAAAAAGATCAACAATAAAATTAAAGATGCAGCTGATTGATTGTAGGTCCACAGAGACCACAGTGGTCTGTTAAGGATGGAAAAGACCTGGCTGTGGCTGGATTGTGTATACCTCCAAGTACTAACTCTCGTGTTCTGTTTTTATGAAGTCAGGTTCTACATCTCTCCCCCACCCCCACCCCCCTTTTACTGAAACAAATAGAGCTATTTTATGATTGCTATTCTTCTGATGTGGATCATCTGATGCATGCTTTAAATTCAGACAGTGACGATGTAGTGCTGTCAGGTGACTCACCCAACCAACTGTACATATCTGATGCAGCAGGTGTCTGTCAGTGCGTCGGTGTGTGTGGACGCTTGAGTAACACACAAACCTACACACTGTGGCAACATTGCATTTCTACCTCAATGAAAGTCTAGCCGCCTGGTGCCTAGGTGATAGAAGACAAACATCACCATTTTTTGTTGACACTTTCCTGCTTATCTGACTGGGATGGGGTTGGGGGCGGGGCAGTTGTTTTTGTCGACACTTTTGTGCTTTTGCATCTCGATGGCGTGTGTGCATGCGCAGCAGTTGCTGCTCCAGATGGAACTGGTCAGCTTTGTAATTGCAAATTAAATTCTGAACCCAACACTTTTGGATCGGCTTGGATTGAAATTGGAATTTGGAGTGTTTTTCATGGATGTTTGTTTGCTGTTCATTTTTGTTTACCCATTACAGAATGCTGATGAACAATTTGTAGAAAAGGAGCAATGGTAAAAACTGAAGGAACTGGCCTATCTCCAGCCACAATCGCTGGCTGAGAGAAAAGCAACACCTTGACATCTTGTTCACCTTGCGGAGATTGTGAACGTAAACTTAGTTATGAGGTGAAAGCGTAATGTGAGAGTATTGTGTGTCATTCCCATCAACTTAGTTATGAGGTGAAAGCGTAATGTGAGAGTTTTGTGTGAGTGTCATTCCCATAAACTTAGGTATGAGGTGAAAGCGTAATGTGAGAGTTTTGTGTGTCATTCCCATAAACTTAGTTATGAGGTGAAAGCGTAATGTGAGAGTATTGTGTGTCATTCCCATAAACTTAGTTATGAGGTGAAAGCGTAATGTGAGAGTATTGTGTGTCATTCCCATAAACTTAGTTATGAGGTGAAAGCATAATGTGAGAGTATTGTGTGTCATTCCCATAAACTTAGTTATGAGGTGAAAGCGTAATGTGAGAGTATTGTGTGTGTCATTCCCATAAACTTAGTTATGAGGTGAAAGCGTAATGTGAGAATACTGTGTGAATGTCCATTCCTGGGGTCTCCAGTTTTGCCCTCTGCTTGACAGTGTTTTGTCATTGGGCCACAAGGAATTGACAGAAATCTTTTTGGTTGCATTTAATGTGTATATTTGGACGTACAAAACCAGTTTTCATCAATAATACCATGTCTCATTTTTGTAGTTACTGCTTCAAATGCTGAAAAAAGTGTCACCTTTTTTTCTTTTATTCATTTCCCCCTCCCCCCCATGTTTTTTGTTTGTTTGTTTTTGGGATGGGTGGGTCGGTGGGTGTACACGGTCTCAAGTTTTGTTTAATTCGCACATCATTCACTTTTACATAAAATATGTTCTTTTCCAACTCAAATTGCCTTTGGTTCAAAGCCAGCAGGCTGGTTGTTGGGATTATAATTGTAATAATACTGAAATGAAATGTTGCATGAAAATACACATTGCCCTACACCTCTCACCCCTCTCCAACCACGCATGCACACACACACACACACACACACACACACAACCTTTTCGGCATTGAGATCACTCACTGCCTGGGTAATCGTGCCCTGAACATGGTAGATAGATAATCAGTTTTCAATGCCCCGTCAACCGTGATGGTTATGTCAGGGCGACCTGAGCCTGATCAACACTTGGACTAAGGCACACTCTAAAAATCAACATCCATCATTATGAACAGGACTGTCATCAGCAGCAGCTGTGTATGACCAAGGATGAGAATATTAGGACCCCACCACCCCCCAAGTCCCTGCTATAAGTGTTATAATAGATAAATGGGGAACATTGTAATTTTGGCCTTCCACATGTTCAGTCTGGTGACAGTCACAAAACCACCCTCCTTTCTGGCATTAAAGCCCTTTGTAACAAAGTGGGGTCAGGGGTACATTGTTGCTTGGTGTTTTACAAGTTGTCTTTCACATTCATCCCCCTGGCTTCTGGCAAATGGATGCTGCCTAGCATGCTGCTTCTCAGCAGTCCGCACAATGATGGAACCCCCCCCCCTCCCCCCCCCCCCCCACACACACACCCTTTGGTGTTATTTTTTTTTGGGGGGGGGGTCAAAATTATCAGCTCTCACCTTGTATGAATAACTTTCAGGACATGTTTCACTGATGTCATTTTTAACAGTACTTTTATTTCTCAACAGTAACTTTACTGTCCTATAAGATTTGCCTGCACAGTTCTCTTTTACCTGCAGAACAGTTGATGTTACGGCAAGAACGCACCACAGTACAGAGTTTTAGGTGGGTGTCTTTCCAGCGGTCATATTCAGGCACCCCCTTTTAAATCGTTCTTTTCGATTTTCTTTCACTGGAACAAGTTCCAGTCAATGTGGCCCCAAAGCTAACATTGAAGAGTTGCACAGTGCATAGTGGCATGTTTTCTGCTGTGGTAGTTGACATTGATCTTTTTGCAAGATTTACAGAACTGGTATCATTGTTTTAATGATTGGTTGTTGTTGTTTTTACCTTGACATGCTGTGTGCTGATGGGTTTGAAGTGGCAGAATCTGGTGCATGTCGGCTGCTTGCAATACTCTCTGGGAGAGAGGTGAAGAGAGACAGAAAACATTTGCAACATCCTCCTTCCCTTCACAAACTTACCCTACCCTATGGTTCGTTCTGTCATGGTACCATGTTTTTCTGTGTAGTGTTCTTTCTCCCTGCAGTGTTTTGTAGACACTGGCATAATATACAAACATGAATATGCAGCACATTTTTCATATAATTATGCACACTTTCTTGTACATAGGTATATAAATAATGCATAGCTTAGTTTCCATGTTGTAATGGCATGTGGATGAATGAAATTTGAAGTGAGAATTTCTGATTTTTGTTTGTTTTTTGTTTTGGATTTTTTATTTTCATTTGCATACTTATCAGAAGAAGAAAGAATGTTTAATATTGTACCATGTATTGTAGACATGTATGAGATCTGAAATCTGTATAGTCACACACAGTTTGTGTTCAGTGTTTTCTGTTTGTCATACTTCAAAGTCAAAAGTAAAAATCAAAACTATGTCTTCCTAATGGTATGATTCTGGGTCCTGTGCTGTCATATCTTTTCATGTCTGTTCATGATGAATGATTTCAGTGTTTGGTCAAACTTTGTATCTGATTCTGTACTCTTGCATAATTGCACATGACAGGAAAATGTGTCCTGTTCACATTTGGTTTCTCTAGACCAACAGAAATTCGTTTTTGTCTGTTTCATATGTTTTTTGTTGTTGTTTGGGGAAAAAAGAAGAGTGGAATTAAGGAGAGGAAGTGTGTAGCCAAGATACTGTATTACATTTTTATGCATCTACCAGGGGTGTGACGTTTTTAAATGCCTAGGATTTTGTGAAGATTTCTTTTGTGTATGGTTGTGATTCCAGACTAGCATGTAAATATATTTGGACAGGCATAGATGCAAAAAATATGCCAGACTTGTTGTACAAAATAGACTTTTGCCTCGTTTGTGTGTGAATTCAATTCACTTTATAGATGTGTATACTTTTTTTTTTTTTAAAGATACATCTCTGACATCTGTCTCGGATTGTTTGAACCCTCAACCCCCAGTCCTTTTAACCCCTCAACCCCCAGTCAGTTCCCTAGGACTTCAGATGTCCCTTGTTACAAATTGATGTGATTTTATGAGGAAAAAAGAAGCCCAGACATGTACACTAAGAAATGGAGTAATTGCTATTGACCTCTTTATCAGACAGTCAACTTTGTTTAATGCGTACTTAACCATTTTCTGCCCTTCATTAGAAATGTTTACTTTGTGGATAAAAGTGGATTTTGTTTCCGTTTTCTTCTCCTTGTCCATTATTTTTGGATTGCAACATTTTGTGTACTTCATTTCCATGTCATGTTTTGGGGGTAAAATGGTGAGAAAAACATACTGGGGTGGTCTCATAAACCAGTGGGGAAAAGGGAGTTGCATTTGTAAGAGAGGCAGCTTAAAGTGAATAACAAAATTTGAAACCTCATCCATTGTTCACCAGGCATCTGATCTCACTTCAGGGTTACAATGCTGCGTCAATATTGGGGTTTCAGTAAGACCCCTTTAACCACAAATTTATTAACAGGAAAATCTAGTGAATCCCTGCAACCGTTGGCTGAAACTTGTACCTCAGATGGGCTGGCTTGGAATGGTTGGACGTGGAAAACGTTCCACCACAAAAACTGACTGAGGCGTTGATGAGCAATTCTCCTTGTGACTTTCACGGGCAGTGCTTGTCATTAGCATAGCAGTGAGTCCTGTTTGTGAGAAGAAGGGGCCAACTGTTCCCCAGCATATGTCCCTTGAGAATTTGTTCTGTGCATGGCTGAGGGAACCCTGGGCGGCAGATGGGATGTTAGAATCCAGGAACTAACGGACAGTAGCAGGATCACTACTGGCCACACAGTGTCTCATTTCTCAAAGTCCCTGTATGCTGTGCAGCCCATTTCATGATTGAAAGATGGCTTGTTGCTCCATAGTAAGCTTTGCCGTCTCTCTCGGGCTTGCTTAACGCTTGGAGGTTGGTGGCATTGGAAAAAGGATACACCTCATGGTGCGACCTCTTTCACCCTTTTGTCTTTTCAGCATCTTCTGGCAGACATGACCTCATCCACCCTGGCCAATCAGCCTTCTTTTTTTTCTTTGTCTTTTTTTGGTTTTGTTTGTTCGTTTCAAAGCACACTTTGATTTTATGCTGTTGCGAGGTTTTGATGGCAATCACAAAATATATATGCGAGAGCTATAATGTTGAGTCAGTATAGAAAACGGTTGTATTGCCCCTGTTCCTGTCACTAGTCATCAACCATTGACATTCACTTTTATTTCCTACTTGTTTGGTTGATTTCGTGGACTGGAGTTGTAGTTTCCATCACCAGAACTGTGCTACAGAGTTTATATCCCTGCTATCGTACTGATTATGCATAATGATAATTTATGTATGTGACCTTACTGAACTTCTGAGGCATTTTCCTTGCACACCACAGGCTTGGATTACTTACCGCATGGGGTACTGGCACTTTTGCCTATTTTAATAGTAGCTGATAATGTGCATTGCAAAAAAGAAACCTAGGAGTTCTTTTAAAAAAATGGGAGACTAACACCCCCCCCCCCCCCCCCCCCCCCCCTCCTTAATCATCATATTGTCAGTGGAAATTCAGGCTTTTGAGACGTAAAACTTTTGCAGTTCATTGAAATTGCATCCTAAATTGAAGGAGCGAGAATAAAGTGCAACAGAAGTTGCTGTTTTAGTGTAGTAATATAAAAAATAACTACATGGAAATGTCCAGCACGTTCTGTGTTGAAGGCCCAGTGCATCAGGTTTCTGCTGCATGTGGCATGTGGCAAGTGTGTACGTATGCTTGCGTCAGGATGATGTGTTCTGCACAGGAAAAAAGGACCAAACTGTGGTGGACGGTAACTGCACCCATGTGTAGAGGGTTCTGGTGGACATTTATTCTCCGTGACCATTGTGACCATGTTCCTGTTTTGTTGATTGGATTTCTCTGTGTACTGTGTGCATCGTCTCTCACCAGGCTGTACCTCAGGTTTCCAAACCAAGAAATAAAGATTTTTTTAAAGGAAATTCTTCTGCAACTGTGTGTACAGTGTGAACATGTGCAAGATTTTTCTCTGTGTGTGTATGTGTAGTGTGTGTGGGTGGGTGTGATCTTCCTTTGTATGTGTGGAGTGTGCTCTGCATATGTGACTGTGTACTGGTGTGGTTTTGTGTCTTAGTTTACTTGAACTGTCTGGATACAAATCCCAGATCATGCACATAGATGAAGATATGCATGTGAGAGAATGCACTAGTGCCAACATCAAAAATTTTCTGTAAAGAAACACGCACAAAGTTAACATGCAGCTCATGAACGTTATAAACTGAGGTGTACCTGGTGCAGTAATTAAGATGCATGATTTATATTTTTGTGCACATTTTCTGGTTGCCGACTGCCAGTTCTGTAACTGTTGTAATGCAGGCTGTGTGCACAACAGGCTGTCAACGTTAGTGGAAGCGGTATCTGACTGGAGCTGAGGCATATGATTTGAATGTTGACACAGTCTCATAGATATTATTACCCTCAGCCCTCTACCTGGGCATACATTTATGTGTAGGAGAGAAAATTACCTCTGAAATTACGACAGTGTATAAACTTGGTAATCATGAAGCAATATAAACATTGAAATATGGTTGAGTATTCTAGCTGTTGCAGACAAACAAGTGAGCAGACAGATGCATATACAAAGTTGTGCAACAAGGTCTGTTTTAATCAAAAATCTTATACACGCTCACTCCTTTCTTGTTCTCCCCTGAAATGCAAAAATCCCGTTTTCAACACAGCCTGATGAAAACTGTACCAAAGTATCACAATGACAGTGGATCATGCTGTAGCAGTTACAAACCTCACACATTCTAATGCACTAGCAAAAACATAATCCCACTTTGAATGCAGTCAGCACCATCACAAGCAGCAAGGGCAATCAAGACATTTGTTCCCCGGGCAAAATATCCAGAAGGCCAATTTGAGCCACTCTCGATCCTCTGCGCTACAAATGTGCATAGGTTCAACAACAAATGGCAGCAGGAAGATGCTGTCGTGGCCAAATTTTGTACGAAGTCCACCAGCAACAGGAATTCGGACCTTATTTTGTGTAGTGTGACTGTCCACTGATGTCTTCTCTCAGAACTCAATGACATGAATTTCCCAAGGGGACAAATAAACAGTGGGACAACACAGCACTGGGACAAAAACATTGCAAAAAAGGTGCAACGAATTAATAAGTGGAAAAAAAAACAGATCAAGAAACTGAAGATCAAGCAGTGCCCTCTGCCCCCCTCCCCAGGGGAGATCAACAAAACCGGCAATTTCCGGACTTGACGTTCTCCTTGTAAATCAAAAGACCAGACAAACAGTGCTATGGTCAATGTGGGAAGGGGCAAGAGAAAAAAACTGCACAAGCAAAATATACTAATCAGAAGAATCCTTACAAGAAATATCATCCCTAAAAAATAAAAATAAAATCAAAAATCAACAAAAAGCAGGCTTAAAAGTAGAGTGGTTTGTGCAATGTAAAACAGAACTGTTGCTTAGTACTAACTGACCTCATAACAGACGAGGTATGACACCAGCCACTGACGTTGCTTAGTACCAACTGACCTCATAACAGACAAGGCATGACACCAACCACTGATGTTGCTTAGGACCAACTGACCTCACAACAGATGAGGTATGACACCAACCACTGATGTTGCTTGGTACCAACTGACCTCACAACAGATGAGGTATGACACCAACCACTGATGTTGCTTGGTACCAACTGACCTCACAACAGATGAGGTATGACACCAACCACTGATGTTGCTTGGTACCAACTGACCTCACAACAGATGAGGTATGACACCAACCACTGACTTTGCTTAGTACCAACTGACCTCACAACAGACAAGGTACGACACTAAATACTGATGTTGCTTGGTACCAACTGAACTCACAACAGATGAGGTATGACACCAACCACTGATGTTGCTTGGTACCAACTGACCTCACAACAAATGAGGTATGACACCAACCAATGATGTTGCTTGGTACCAACTGACCTCACAACAGATAAAATGACACCAACCACTGATGTTGATTGGTACCAAGTGACCCTGCTAATTGTCACAAAAATGCTGGACGTGTGGCATAATTACTGTGGGGACCCATCAGGGAAATGACTTCACACACAACTCATCAGGGAATGCTCAGCCACAGTCATCTCAGCCTGCTGAACCACTGTGGATTGATCCTAAACTGCCTTAAAAGAGCAGAGCTGGTTTGCGCGAACTGATCTCCACGAACAAAAAACAAAAACAAAACAAACAAAAAACAGGCTCAGTGACTGATTTGTTCAATCTTCCTCCAAAATCCACTCATGCATGGAAAAGGTCACAGGATACACAAGATGGGAGTTTGAACAATGTGGTCTTTCATGGTGGGCACTGCCATTAAGAGGTGGTACATCCTTCATCAAGGTTTCCACCGATTATTTGCGTCAACATGCGTTAAACCATCTCAACATGCGAAGCAGCCAAATGTTTGAGCACATAAATTCAACAGTGTATAAAACTGCTATTACATTTCAAGCTGCATAGAGCAAAACTTTGCGCATGTAATAACCGTACATTCCAGGATGTGGTTGATGAGTGGGCAGAAGGTAAGCTTGCTGACACAGCACACTGCGTCTGTGGTCTCTAAAACATGTAAGTACTTGAAAGTCATTATACCGATACTACAACAGATCAAAAAGTGTCAAATAGAATAAAATAACACAGCATAGAGTAAAATGATATAAAAAAACATGATAAAATATGATAACAAAAAAATACGTACACCCCAAAAAAACTAAATAACGCTAAAATGAAGTTAAGTAAAACAGCATGATGAGGGGAAAAATCAATCAGTTAAAAAAAATGTATTAAAAATATAAAAATAGGTCAAATAGCATACAACTTACAAGTAAAAAAATGATAACGGTGTAAATCAGATACAAATTCAAAACTGCATTTTTGACAAAAGAAAAAAGTTACCATTCCAGAGGTTCCAATCTGTCTTATCACTGTACAAATATTTCTATCAAAGGAAGACTGCTGTGATTACTGTATAATTAGCTTTCTGGTGAACTTCCTTCCCAATATCTAGGATTTAACACTCCTCTGACATGAAAGTAACTCATAGGCAAACAAATTAAAGGCCACAAAATGTAACACGTACCATGAAGATGATCAAAACGCAAGATGAAAAGCACCTCTGGCAAAGAGCAGTAAATGTTAGACTGGCTACAAACGTACGTCCTTTCCTTGCAAGGTCCAAGCAATCCCTAGCAGAGAGAGTAGCACCTCCGGCACTGGTCCTTGTTTTCAGGAGTCCTTCGGCATCATTCAAACATGCTGCACGAGAACAGCTCAGCTGCTAGAGTAGGAGTACTGGACTCAAAAGCCAGGCGCTATACTGGTGTGGGTTCAAGTCCCTGGTGCAGCAAGGGATTTTCCTCCCAGAGTCAACTTCGCTATCGCACACATCGACATCTGTGTGCACGCTCAAAATCCCAAACACTGGCAGCCATATCATTGTCTAGACACAAGAAAACACTGTCCACACTGACAGCGTTGGGAAGCACTGCTCTTGCAGCTGCTGTGCCTTACCCAGTGAAGGCAACCCACATTTCCCACAAGGGACAACGAAGTACCCAACAACAACATTTAAATCAAGATTTAAAGATAAACAGATTTTTTAAAAATGCCATTGATGCATTAATTAAGACTTTGCATTGACCTGAAGCAAGTAAAATCAAAATAACATGATTTGGCACATGTGACAGAGGCAGAGAAACAAAACTTGTGAACATATATATATATATACAAAAATTGTGACACAGATCACATTGCAATACACATACACAAATATACAGTTTGCAAACCACCCCAAGCAAAGTAACAACCAGCTGAAACATTTTGGCCAGCTTGCATCCAGCATTTGTGATGCTCAGTATTTGAAAACCGAAATTCTGAACACAATGGGGTGTTACTGCCATTTTTATTTAACCAGATAGTAAGGTCCCTTGTGATTTCTTTCATCCTAGGGATTAAAGGTCCTAAGTTGTGAAACATCCTATAGCTCTATCAATGCAATTCCATACTTGAAATAGGTAGTCCAAAGTGCTCTCGACTGCGTTCCACTTAACTAAGTTGGTCTAGTTTTAGCGATTTTAATTGATGGATTTCTTGTGTGTTTTTGATCAAATCTCAATAAAAATTACTGTTGAGAAAAGCTTCATGTCTCGTCTTCCTAACTGTGTTGTTATGTTTATTACGCTTTGAAAAAAGAAGAAGTGAAAATACACCCCGAGCTCAGTACCCCTAAGAGCTGCCTTCTGTCAGCAATGCGCATAGGCTGCGAACACCACTTGCTGTAAGCAGTTTTCAGATGTGGACTGTTGGACGTAGGCTAGTCCAGCCATGACGAATTCCATATCAATCAAAAGTGCTGTTGCTAAGATTTCTTTCCATATCCATGATGGCTGCCTTCGACAAGCAGTAAGTCCTGAATAAAGTTGTTTGAAATGTGTTTTATGGATTTTGTACTATTTTTAGACCACAGACACTCTCATAAAAAATATCAGTAGAAAGATCAATCTTTCTTCTTCAAAGTTATACTAAAATAAGAGTTCAGAATTATTCATATGTCCAACACTCAGCAGCCGAAACGTGATAACAAAGAGATTTTATTACCACAGCTGCACGGTCAGCCATGTTCTACATCGCGTGTAAACGATCTTGTTGATGAGTAAAAGTATTAATCTTTTTCATGAAAGCCAGATTAAGCTGTCAAATGAATGCTTCTGTCAGTTAAAATGAAAAATGAAGTGGTCTGTGAACGATCGCAAACAGGGGCGAGAGCTGGTTTGGGTGACAATGGGATGATCGACAAATTTATTTATAAACAGCAATTTTAGCAAACTTTTCTACTAATGACAGTCTAGGAGAGGCTTTATTGGTAATATCCAAGGAGACAGTTGGAAATTCCTGGGACATTTCAAGTGCCATTTTGGGCCACAAATGTCATCAGAATCACTCAATCAAACAGATCTAGCGAATGAAGCCAACATTTGCAACAAAAGTGACTGATTCAGTCTGTAAATGGGTGAGTTGATCAATTGTTTTGCTGACATCAGCACTCAGGAAGGGTGCACAGTTACTCAGATAATAATTGTATGCATGGTGTTTAACCACCAGCTGTTTGTAAGTACTGTCACATCTCCAAATGAAAAGTATCTGCGTCACCCAAATCACCTCTCAGCAGAAGTCTGTCAAAAGAAAGTGTACACCAGGAAAACTGAAATCACTAATATCTTGAAGAGATTTTCATCTGAAATCCAGTAGAAGGACAAAGAGCGTAGACAGGGGAGGTAAGAGCAAGCGAGACAGTGGAGCGGAGAAACAAGTGCTGTTCCACGTCCAGAGTGCTGACGACTGACACATGACAGAGGCTGCACAGCGTGCATGTCAGCAACGCTGCTGGCAAACTGTAGCAGCTGCACCAGAGATTCTACAGCTATACACTGCCATACAATCTTTGGCTGCACATTCATCAAACTGTAGCAGCTGCACCAGAGATTCTACAGCTATACACTGCCATACAATCTTTGGCTGCACATTCATCAAACTGTAGCAGCTGCACCAGAGATTCTACAGCTATACACTGCCATACAATCTTTGGCTGCACATTCATCAAACTGTAGCAGCTGCACACAAACTGTAGCAGTTGCACACAAACTGTAGCAGCTGCACACAAACTGCAGCAGCTGCACACAAACTGTAGCAGTTGCACACAAACTGTAGCAGCTGCACACAAACTGTAGCAGCTGCTCCAAAGATTCTATAGCTACACACAGCTTTGGCCGCACATACATCAACAGGTAACATTGCACACAAACTGCAGCAGCTGCACACAAACTGCAGCAGCTGCACCAAAGATCATATAGTTACACAGCCAAACAATCCTTGGCTGCACATACATTGAAGTGCTGCAGTCACACACAGGAGTAGCCGTTGCACACAAACTGTGGCAGCTGCACACACAGGCAAACTGTAGCAGTCACACACAGGCAATGCAACAGTTGCACACCAGCACTGTAGCAGCAGCACACACAGGCAAACTGTAGCAGTCACACACAGGCAATGCAACAGTTGCACACCAGCACTGTAGCAGCAGCACACACAGGCAAACTGTAGCAGTCACACACAGGCAATGCAACAGTTGCACACCAGCACTGTAGCAGCAGCACACACAGGCAAACTGTAGCAGTCACAGGCAATGCAGCAGTTGCACACCAGCACTGTAGCAGCAGCACACAGGCAAACTGTAGCAGTCACAGGCAATGCAGCAATTGCACACCAGCACTGTAGCAGCAGCACACACAGGCAAACTAGCAGTCACAGGCAATGCAGCAGTTGCACACCAGCACTGTAGCAGCAGCACACAGGCAAACTGTAGCAGTCACAGGCAATGCAGCAATTGCACACCAGCACTGTAGCAGCAGCACACACAGGCAAACTGCAGCAGTCACAGGCAATGCAGCAGTTGCACACCAGCACTGTAGCAGCAGCACACAGGCAAACTGCAGCAGTCACAGGCAATGCAGCAGTTGCACACCAGCACTGTAGCAGCAGCACACACAGGCAAACTGCAGCAGTCACAGGCAATGCAGCAGTTGCACACCAGCACTGTAGCAGCAGCACACAGGCAAAGTGCAAGCTGCAGCCATGACAGTCAGCAGATGCATCAATGCCACACCTGGCGTGAGATACTAGATAGAGTTAGTACACAGGTGGCAGTGGTCGTGATTAGGGAACTATTTTCTCTTGAGATGTCAGTGATTTGAGTGCGGATCAGAGGTCACAGGTCAGAGGTTATGAGGATTGTTTACCACATGGCTCAAGTTTCCATCTACTGCTGCATTCTCACCACAGTAGATTCGTAGGGACCATTTCCACTTTATTTTGCTACGTAAACATTAAACTTGTACTTTTCTTTGTAGATTAGCATTGTGTACTTGTATGAGATTGTAATTTGGGTTGCTTTTGTCAATTTTATTGCTGTTTTAGCTTTACGATGCAACCCTATTGATTTCATCCAAAATCAAAATGGTGGACTGTAGTGGTGCAACTGACTGAAGTAACTAGCTGCCGCGGAATGCGTCTTTGTTGTCAGTTTTACGAGCATTACAACTACTTAACCAGTAATGCCGCAAAAGACTCATTTGTACAGTTTGTCACTGGATGAACCTTCTCAAGTTACTCTTCTGTGTGAAGGGGCAGGTGTTTAGGTAGCGATCTGTGTGACTTCGGCTACGTTACGCTTGAGGCACACTCACAAGCGTAGGTAGACAGTCGGGTTGCGCCACTACCACCACCACTACCACTACCACCCATGTACTAACACTCTCTACTGTTAATGCAGTGCTGAAGTCTTACAACTGTTTGAGGCTATTGCAATGGAGAATGACTTATTCCTGGGTTAAAATACACCATCACTGGCACCTTGTGGTCTGCCCCCACCAAGGTCCTCTGCACAGCTGCAACAGAAATCCTCAAGGACTGCACACAGGCTAAAGGGCAAACGCTGTCTTGAGTAAGCTGCAACAGAAATCCTCAAGGACTGCACACAGGCTAAAGGGCAAACGCTGTCTTGAGTAAGCTGCAACAGAAATCCTCAAGGACGGCACGCAGGCTAACGGCCAAACGGTGTCTTGAGTAAGCTGCAACAGAAATCCTCAAGGACTGCACACAGGCTAACGGCCAAACAGTGTCTTGAGTAAGCTGCAACAGAAATCCTCAAGGACTGCACACAGGCTAAAGGATGAACAGTGTCCCGAGTACAAGGTTCTTGATGTTGCAGTCTCCACTCTCAACAACTGATTACAGGTCAGACATTGCACAGTATCCTGATTGTGAGAACGCTGCTTGCTGTTGAAGTCTCCACTCACACTCACACACAGGTGGCTACATTGATACATTGTACACATCTGAGGTTGCACAGTATCCTGACAGTGAGAATATTTCTTGCCGTTGCAGTCTCCACTCACCCTGCCGGCTGCACTGTACACATCAGACATTGCACAGTGTTGTGACCTGTGAGAATGCTTCTTGCTGTCGCAGTCTCCACTCTCACTCACACACAGGTGGCTGTATTGTACACATCAGAGGTTGCACAATGTCACTATCACACCAGCTTTCTCGTTTTTGTTTTAGTGACTGTTTCACTGTTTACAGTCTCCACACTGTAAGCCTGCTTTCTGATGTTCCAGTCACAACAGCACATCTCAGTTTATGTTCAACCTGACTGTTTACAGCTCTCAGGTTCTGCTGGGTCTCGAGCAGCATTTTTGTTGTTGCCATTTCAGTCTTTTTACAGTCAACCTCAAATTCTCCAAGACTGCAAAAGAATAAAGGTGGCGCTGTGTGCTCTGCGTAGAAAAATAATTTCAGTTTTTCGTTGTTGTAGTAGTCTCATACTGGTCTGGGATTTTTGCCCAATATTCTAATTTGTAAATAAATGCACATCATGTATGAATAAAAAACAAATTTATATTAAAAACGATGACACTTTATCACAAAAAAAGCTTCATCTGAGTTAGTTCCTGAACACCACACAGAAGCCCAACCCTACCACCATTTCAGGGGGCGCAAGTTCAAGGGGAAAAAAAAGTCTGACACAGTGTCTCAAACATGGACTCTTCGCACAACTCCTCTGTGTGTAACTAGCTGGCAGCCTGGGAGATCAAGGCTGCAGATCCAATGCTATTCACGGAAAGTGTTAACTGCCAGGTTCACTGAAGCACTTGGAGACAAGCACCGCTTTCCATATCACCCCAAAGACTCATCTCTTCATCACGCTGACTCACTGTGCCACTGAATGGGTTGGGATGGGTTTTGTTCGTATTTGCGCTACGCACACTTCCCCCTCATCACCTTTCATTTTTCTTCTAAGCTGTTCCTTAAGCAGACAAGCTTAAAGGCACCGAGCACCATGCATGCGGGGGACGTAAGTTCAGCGCTGATAGCCATCATGGTCAGAGTCGTGCAGGCTCTGCAAACATCATCATGCTGACTCACCATGCTGCCCGATGGGTGGGTTGGGTTGGGTTTTTATTTGTGCTGCACACACTTTCCCCACTCAAGCAGAAATGCTTAAAGGCACTGAGCATCATGCATGCCAGGGACACATGCTCCGTGTCAATAGCCACCATGGTCCGAGTTGGGAGGCTATGCAAATGTTAATTAGGTCATGACTGGGCCTCATCTCTCCAACAGCTGTTGTCGCTTGGCAGCCAGGTCCTTGAGCGTCTTCATCACCTGCGGGTAGTCCGCCTCCCACACTGCGATGCAGCCATACTGGTTGTCTGGGGACACACAACAATGCACACTAAACCCATGGACAGGTGTTTCCGGAAGATCCCACCCAGGAAGTGACCCTCATCTGTCTCTCTTAATACCAGACGGTGACTCTCCAGTCCACCTGGGGCTACAAGAAAGTACACTGACTGACTGACATGAAGCAACTCATCCCTTTTCCCTCCCCCTCTCTCACACACACGCATGCCTACATCCATGCACACACAAACATACTCACACGCACAACTTGTCACTGTCTGTTTCTCACACACACAAGCACGCGCACACACACACACACACACACACACACAGTGAAACAACTCACCCCTGCCAACCTCTCTCTCACACACACACACAAGCACACACACACACACACACACACACACACACACACACACACACACACACAGAGTGAAACAACTCACCCCTGCCAACCTCTCTCACACACACACACACACACACACACACACACACACACACACACACACACACACAGTGAAACAACTCACCCCTGCCAACCTCTCACACACACATGCATGCAAGCATGTATACACACACACACACACACACACACACACACACACACACACACACACACACACACACACACAGTGAAACAACTCACCCTGCAACCTCTCACACACACATGCATGCAAGCATGTATACACACCACACACACACACACACACACACACACACACACACACACACAACAGAGTCCTAACTCACCCCTGCCAACCTCTCACACACACATGCATGCAAGCATGTATATACACACACACACACACACACACACACACACACACACACACACACACACAGAGTCCTAACTCACCCCTGTCTATCTTGGCCTGGGACGGAGCCCTGAAGCCCAGACCTCCACTCAGAATGACGCTGGTGTTGGTGGCTCCGTACTTCCCAGGCCCTGTGACAGGCAGTGTAAAAAAACGGGTCAGAAACATTAGGCATCTGGACATGTGACATCAGAATTAACCTGTCTATACAATGTGTGGTATCACCACATGCTGCCAAGCACCTTTAGTGCAATATATAACACCACCACATACATGTCAGTAAAATGTCATATCACCACATACCTGTCCCTACAATGTACAACACCACCACATACCTGTCAGTACAATGTACAACACCACCACATACCTGTCAGTACAATGTACAACACCACCACAGACCTGTCCCTACAATGTACAACACCACCACATACCTGTCAGTACAATACCACCACATACCTGTCCCTACAATGTACAACACCACCACATACCTCTCAGTACAATGTATGTCACCACCACATACCTGTCCATACACTGTACACCACCACCACATACCTGTCCATACAATGTACCACCACATACCTGTCAGTACAATGCACAACACCACCACATACCTGTCAGTACAATGTACAACACCACCACATACCTGTCCCTGCAATGTACACCACCACCACATAGCTGTCAGTACAATATACAACACCACATACCTGTCAGTGCAATGTACAACACCACCACATACCTGTCAGTACAATGTACACCACCATCACATACCTGTCAGTACAATGTATGACACCACCACTTACCTATCAGTACAAACTGTTCAATACCACCACATAACTGTTTGCCTAAAACAGGAGACAGCACTTGACAGTAATTAACTTGGTGTTTTACATCCAGTCAACCATTACGGTGTATCAGGGCGACAGCACTTGACAGAAGACTGTGACAATAAATATGACACCACATACCTGTCAGTTTAACTGACAACAAGCAGCGCACGGAGGCGGTGTGGCGGTGTGTGACCGTGAGTGGTGTCCAGGTGAGGACGTCGATCATGGCCACATGACCTCCACCTGTGCCCACCCACAGGGTGCGGAGTTCATGCAGCACCATTGCTGTGATGCGGCTGTCTTTCTTCGGCAATCTGGAACAAGCACATTCAACATTCACACTTCAAGGTCACAAGACAGGCGTTTTCAATCAACATTCACACTTCAAGATCACAAGACAGACGTTTTCCATCAATATTCACACTTCAAGGTCACACGACAGGCGTTTTCCATCAACATTCACACTTCAAGGTCACAAGACAGGCATTTCCCATCCAGTCAAACTTCAATGTCACAAGACAGCCATTTCCCATCCACAGTCAAACTTCAACATCACAAGACAGGCATTTCCCATTCACATTCACACTCCAAGGTCACAAGACAGGTATTCCCATTCACATTCACACTTACGGTCACAAGACAGGCATTTTCCAAAAGCCTTGAGGTGGTCATGCTGTGTGTTTGCAGTAGAGTACTGTGATAACTGACTCAAAATATTAGCTGGTGTCCAGTAGGCCTTGAGGTGACTGCAGTACAGTACTGTGATAACTGACTCAAAATATTAGCTGGTGTCCAGTAGGCCTTGAGGTGACTGCAGTACAGTACTGTGATAACTGACTCAAAATATTAGCTGGTGTCCAGTAGGCCTTGAGGTGACTGCAGTACAGTACTGTGATAACTGACTCAAATATTAGCTGGTGTCCAGTAGGCCTTGAGGTGACTGCAGTACAGTACTGTGATAACTGACTCAAATATTAGCTGGTGTCCAGTAGGCCTTGAGGTGACTGCAGTACAGTACTGTGATAACTGACTCAAAATATTAGCTGGTGTCCAGTAGGCCTTGAGGTGACTGCAGTACAGTACTGTGATAACTGACTCAAAATATTAGCTGGTGTCCAGTAGGCCTTGAGGTGACTGCAGTACAGTACTGTGATAACTGTGACCCAAACTATTACAGTATTAGCTGGTGTCCAGTAGGCCTTGAGGTGACTGCAGTACAGTACTGTGATAACTGTGACCCAAACTATTAGCTGGTGTTCAGGAAGGCCCTGAGGTGACTGCAGTACAGTACTGTGATAACTGTGACCCAAAATATTAGCTGGTGTCCAGGAAGGCCTTGAGGTGACTGCAGTACAGTACTGTGATAACTGTGACCCAAACTATTAGCTGGTGTCCAGGAAGGCCTTGAGGTGGTCATGTTGTATCTCTGCAGTAGAGTACTGTGATAACTGACCTGAACTGTTCACTGATGTCCACAAAGGCCTTAAGGTGGTCATGCTGTATGTCTGCAGTGGAGTACCATGATAACTGCCCCAACTGTGCAGTGGAGTACCATGATAACTGCCCCAACTGTGCAGTGGAGTACCATGATAACTGCCCCAACTGTGCAGTACTGTGATAACTGACCCAACTGTGCAGTAGAGTACTGTGATAACTGACCCAACTGTGCAGAAGAGTACTGTGATAACTGACCCAAACTGTGCAGTAGAGTACTGTGATAACTGACCCAACTGTGCAGTAGAGTACTGTGATAACTGACCCAACTGTGCAGTAGAGTACTGTGATAACTGACCCAACTGTGCAGTAGAGTACTGTGATAACTGACCCAAACTGTGCAGCAGAGTACTGTGATAACTGACCCAAACTGTGCAGTAGAGTACTGTGATAACTGACCCAAACTGTGCAGTAGAGTCCTGTGTAACTGACCCAACTGTGCAGTAGAGTACTGTGTAACTGACCCAACTGTGCAGTAGAGTACTGTGTAACTGACCCAACTGTGCAGTAGAGTACTGTGTAACTGACCCAAACTGTGCAGTAGAGTAATGTGATAACTGACCCAACTGTGCAGTAGAGTACTGTGATAACTGACCCAAACTGTTCGCTGATGTCCATGAAGGCCTTGAGGTGGTCACGCTGAATATCCCAGGCCTGCACCACGGTCATGTTTCGTCGTGACAAAAACACATGACGCCCACATGCCATTGTCAGGATTGGCTGAGAGGCTGGACCGCTGAAAAACACAGCCACAAACCACCTCACAATCACACTACACTTGCTGACTCTGTGAGAGATTGGGTGGAGCATATATGGGCTTTCCTGGACTCACGGATATATATGCTCTTGCTGTAATCTCTGAACTGCAACTCATTCTGGCCTTGCAAAATGCAATTTGATTTATTTACATTAAAAAAACAAACAAACAAATCAGAACCACAGAGTTTTTATATTGTCAGTGCATGAAAAACTACAACCTGTATCTCTTAACACAGAACTCCACAGCTTTGTCCAAGCACACTGGCATCAGCTGCACTTAAATGGTGTTCAATGCACACATCTGCAGACTATACTCAGGCCACGAAACAAGAGTGGTACACGCTGCACACACCTGCAGACTAAATTCAGGCCACAGCACAGTCTAAAAGCTCTTTCACAAAACCAGGTCACATATATGTACCTCTTCGTATCTAAGTGTCACATGCTACGTCTGTTACTAAAAAAGATCCTTCCCAAAGGAACAGGTCACCCTAGAAGCATACTTGTTGATAGTCTGTACCAGGAAACAGACATGATTAATGTTTTTTATTTCAGTGAGTTTTAGCTCACGGCAGATTTTCCTGTGAGACAACAAGATGGGCATACAATGTACACACATGCAATGTAAACTCAGGCCATTTGACAAGAGTGGCACACATACACCTGCAGTCCTAACTCAGGCCATGTGACAAGAGTGGCACACATACACCTGCAGTCCAAATTCAGGCCATGTGACAACAAGAGTGGCACACATACACCTGCAGTCCAAACTCAGGCCAGGTGACAACAAGAGTGGCACACATACACCTGCAGTCTAAATTCGGACCATATGACAAGTCTGGCATACATACACCTGCAGTCTAAGCTCAAGCCATGCGACAACAAGCCTGGCAAACATACACCTGCTAAAACTCTTTCACCTGGTGTCACCCTCACAAGACCTCACACCTGTTCTCGTCCGTGTTGATCATCTTGTCCAACGCCACACCCTCTCGGGTGTCCATGACGATGATCTTGGTGCCGCAGGAGGCCAGCAGCTTCCTGTCGATGCTGTTCCTCAGGATGCAGCACAAGGGCTCGTAACTCTCCCCCAGCTTCAGCTCAATGGGGTTCAAGTTGGGCTCCTGAGTCGGAAACAAATCAGCTCTTTAGGCTATTTTCCTATATTCTGCTTACAGCTTTAAATTTCCTGCCTCTGTTAGCCCTTATATAACCCTGTGTGGTTGACTGGGCTCAAAGAACCAAGTAACCCAGTGAAACCATAGCCCTGATACAACCCTGTGTGGTTGACTGGGCTCAAAGCACTAAGTAAGCAACCCAGTGAAACCATAGCCCTGATACAACCCTGTGTGGCTGACTGGGCTCAAAGCACTAAGTAAGTAACCCAGTGAAACCATAGCCCTGATATAATCCTGTGTGGTTGACTGGGCTCAAAGCACCAACTAACTAACTGCCTCAGTACACCTAAACTCTGGTCAATTTCTGGGGGGGAAATCGGCCACAACTCACTATAGCCAGTTGAGGCAAGACTCATATGACGGACAGTCCGCCAGTTCCCTAACCCTTTCCCTGCTGCTGAAAACGCCAGCACTGCAGATACACGTTTTCGATACAACAGCTATCTTTCCCCTGAACTATCTCTGCAGTACCTCCCAAGACAGGAGACCATGCTATCATTTCCTGCAGAGAATGCAGTGCTAGCTATCTTTCACCTGCAATATCTCTGAGACAGGATATAGTACTATACTATCTCTTACCTGTAATATCTCTGAGACAGGATACAGTACTATACTATCTCTTACCTGTAATATCTCTGAGACAGGATACAGTACTATACTATCTCTTACCTGTAATATCTCTGAGACAGGATACAGTACTATACTATCTCTTACCTGTAGACAGGATACAGTACTATACTATCTCTTACCTGTAATATCTCTGAGACAGGATACAGTACTGTCTCTTACCTGTAATATCTCTGAGACCGGATACAGTGCATTCTTTTAGTTTTACCTGTAATATCTCTGAGACAGGATACAGTGCATTCTTTCACTTTTACCTGCAATATCTCTGAGACAGGATACAGTGCATTCTTTTAGTTTTACCTGCAATATTTCTGAGACAGGATACAGTGCATTCTTTCACTTTTACCTGCAATATCTCTGAGACAGGATACAGTGCATTCTTTTAGTTTTACCTGCAATATCTCTGAGACAGGATGCAGTACTATCTTTAAAAAATTTTTATTTTAATACTTTATGTAAATTGTTTTGATAGGACTATGCTCTACATGCGTATAGAATATCATATTTAAGTTAATATGTATCATGTGAGTGCTCAGGGCGTTGATGAGCACATGATAAATGTACATTATTATTATTATTATTATTATTACATGTAATATGTCTGAGACAGGATGCAGTACTATCTCTTACCTGTAATATCTCTGAGACAGGATACAGTGCTATCTTTCCATTGGCCAGCCCAGCCAAAACCAGACCGTCATTACTGCGACTGAAACTTGAAAGCAGAACATGGGTCAACAGCACGGTGAGACAGGTCAGAATAAATATATATGAAACTGCCAGCGGACCAATTTCACAGGGCTACACAAAAGCTGTTCAGCCTAGCGTGGTTTCTTGCCGCCTCTCAAGAGAGCTGTCATCCCTCCGGAAGCTCAATTTCTGTTCACTAAACAGAAGAGATCAAAACAAACGGTGCTGCACTGTCAACTGATTCACACTCAAAACTGAAAAATAAAAAGACTATTTATCTTTTTCAAGGCAGGTAGGCAGTGTTGCTTAATGTCCTCAGAAGTCAGTTGACATATTAGGGACAAGCTGAGACCAATGCCGAAGCATGGTTCAATGTAGTTTTACGTCCACGGAAACCAGAAGACTCGTTAGGACGGACAGCCCAGGATGGCCACCTCGACTCTCACACAGCTCCTGAACTATGATCTTTTTCAAATTCGCCTGTGGCCTGAAAAATTGGTCAAGGTCATCAAAACTGACAGGTGTTTGGCTGGTACATCGATGGATCATGAGGGTCAACTCAACTTTGACTCAGAGTTCTTGATAATATATCTGGTTCTTGGTGAAAGATATGGTTTCTACACATCGCTGGTCGTTTTTGTTGTTGTTGTTTCTTCTTCTTCTTTTCTCCAAAGTACAAGATGACAGGAACAGTTACTAAAACATATGATGTGCACTGCAGCTCTTAATTCTCCCATTAGGGGTATCAAAACACTCAGGAAAATACAACACACCTGATCATTTATTTATTTTTTTGCTTTCCTTTTCTTGTTTGTCTTTTTTGTACAGTCTAACAACAGATCTGATATTTTTGATAAGCTCACTCATAACTCAGCTGAACTGAAAGAAATTCAATTTTGGTTCAATTCAAACTTGCACACATGCTGCACTTCAGATTTCAAACCACCATTAACCGTAATTGTAAACAGCATATATATAAACAAGTCTTAAGATTAAAGTGGAAGTTGCACTGTTAAGTGAACTTGAGTTTAAACACCAAGGGGGGGCATTTGTGTGTGTCCGTGTGTGTGTGTGTGTGTGTGTGGCGCGCGTGCGTGCGTGTGTGTGTGTGCATTTGTGTGTGTGTGCATGCATGCAGGCGTGTGTGTGTGTGTGTGTGTGTGTGTGTGTGTGTGTGCGTAAGTTTCACTGTACAAATGCACATTATGTTCAAGCATTTTTTTGTATACACATCACTTGAACGGGGAGGGAGGGGGGGGAGGGTGGCATGAGAGCATTGAGGTGCTGGGGTGTCCAGAGGCAGGTAGGGATGGAGGGGGGGGGGGAGGGAGAGGTGTGAGGTGGGGAGGACATGGAGGAGCGGGGAGGGAGGGGGGGGACGGTGGCATGAGAGCATTGAGGTGCCGGGGTGTCCAGAGGACAGGTGGGGATGGAGGGGGGGGGAGGGAGAGGTGTAGAGGTGGGGAGGGACATGGGGAGGGACGCGGGGAGGGAGGGGGGGGAGGGTGGCATGAGAGCATTGAGGTGCCGGGGTGTCCAGAGGACAGGTAGGGGATGGAGGGGGGGGGGGGGGGGGGGGGAGAGGTGTAGTGGCGAGTAGGGGATGGGAGGGCCGATAAGGGCCAGTTGTTTAAGTGAGGAGGCGCAGAAAAGGGGTATAGGGACAGGAAGGGAGATAATCTGGCACTCTGCGCAGTGCCAGCGAAATTTAAAACAAATCCAGATCTATAACACAAAGAGTCAAATAAATGTATACATCTATACACTCAGTTTTATCACGATCAACTTAAATGTCAAATTTTTCTATTAAAAAAAAGAGTATCTGACACAGAAACAGATCACACACACTTTAAAAAAACAAGAAGTATGTATTGCAACTAAATACATGAAACAAAACACTAATACCGAATATACATCATAATCAAACCAAAGTATTAAATGATTTTAAACATTCAAACCATCACAAAAAAGAAAACTAATTTAAATGAAAGTATTGCCAAAGGAATGCAAAGTGCATGCACACCAATATGACAAACATTTTCAGATGAAGGTAACAAGCAGAAGTTGTTATGGACATCAGTCAGTTTCACTGTACAAATGCACATCGTCTTCAAGCATTGTTTTGTATACACTTCATTGACACATGCTAATTATTCCAAGATTCATTTGTGGTGAGCGAGTAGTTACATCATTATGGCCCAGTGAGTTAGCTTGCTGTCAGTTTAGTTGTGATTAGGAGGGGAGGGCAGGAGGGGGTTTGGGGTTGGGGGGGGGGGGGGGGGTAGGGGGGTACAGTGAAAGTGCTCTTGTGGGTCTGACAGTGCACATGCTTTTGACAGTCAGTGCGTGCACACACACACACATACACACACACACATGCCAGCAAGCATGCACACACACACATATGTTCACACACACACACACACATATGTTCACACACACACACACGCACACACATATGCACACATATGTGCACACACACCACATACACACACACACAAGCCTACATACATGCACACACACATGCACAGACACACGTACATGCACACATACATGCGCAGACACACACACACACACACATGTGCACACACACACACACACACTGCAGTGATCACTCGCAACCATTGTGCACACACATCACTTACAACTTAGGGCTGTCTTGGGATCTAAAAAGACAGACATCAAGATGAATCTGAAAGCACTAAACAAATTATTCATGAGCCGGTGACAGATATCAGTTCCCTAGATAGCAGCATGCATGCCAGGTTTACAGTTCACGTGGTACAAATGGATCAGTCACAGAGAACCATGGCAACCACTAGTCTGAGCAAAACAAGCAAGGACCTTGTTTCTTCATGCTGCACTTTACTGGTCTTCTTCATGCTGCACTTTACTGGTCTTCTTCATGCTGCACTTTACTGGTCTTCATGCTGCACTTTACTGGTCTTCTTCATGCTGCACTTTACTGGTCTTCTTCATGCTGCACTTTACTAGTCTTACTCATGCTGCACTTTACTAGTCTTATTCATCCGTCTTTGTCCAATCTTTGATCAGGGTTTCTGCTAACCAATAATTTCCCTTATTTTACCAGTTAAGATCAACATATACCAGAAACAAAATCAGCAATCAGTCAGATGTACTGGCCGTTACTTTTTGTTTGACTGGTTCTCAAAAAACAAAACAAAATAAAGCAACACCAACACCAACAAAAAAACAATGTTGAGATTATGCAAGCATGCAGTGTGTGTGTGTGTGTGTGTTGTGTGTGTGTGTGTGGTGTTATGGTTCATAGTCTATTCGAGGGTAGTGGAGAAGACTCGAGGTCTTTCTACATCCAGCCCTCACCCATGAGGGAAACTACTATTAAGTAAGGATACAGTGAGCTAGATGAGGAAAGGAGCATGGTGGTTGCCAGCAGAGCTCAAGTAGTAGTATCTGACCGGTTACATCGACTGTTTGACGGGTTTCTGTTAACCACTTTTGCCACCGTCTCGATATTACACCAGTTTGAAAAATGTCTAGTGCAATCGCTGTTGATGTTTGTCTCCTACATTTTGAGCTGGGGCTCAAGTAGTAGTATCTGACCGGTTACATCGACTGTTTGAGGGTTTCTGTTAACCACTTTTGCCACCGTCTCGATATTAACACCAGTTTGAAAATGTCTAGTGAAATCGCTGTTGATGTGTCTCCACATTTTGAGCTGGGGTCAAGTAGTAGTATCTGACCGGTTACATCGACTGTTTGACGGGTTTCTGTTAACCACTTTTGCCACCGTCTCGATATTACACCAGTTTGAAAAATGTCTAGTGCAATCGCTGTTGATGTTTGTCTCCTACATTTTGAGCTGGGGCTCAAGTAGTAGTATCTGACCGGTTACATCGACTGTTTGACGGGTTTCTGTTAACCACTTTTGCCACCGTCTCGATATTACACCAGTTTGAAAAATGTCTAGTGCAATCGCTGTTGATGTTTGTCTCCTACATTTTGAGCTGGGGCTCAAGTAGTAGTATCTGACCGGTTACATCGACTGTTTGACGGGTTTCTGTTAACCACTTTTGCCACCGTCTCGATATTACACCAGTTTGAAAAATGTCTAGTGCAATCGCTGTTGATGTTTGTCTCCTACATTTTGAGCTGGGGTCCTGCAGCTGTTTAAATGTGACGATACACTCAAACCACTACCTGCCAAACACCAAGCCCTTTGAATGTGAGGATACACTCAAACCACTACCTGCCAAACACCAAGCCCTTTGAATGTGAGGATACACTCAAACCACTACTTGTCAAACACCAAGACCTTTGAATGTGAGGATACACTCAAACCACTACTTGTCAAACACCAAGACCTATACAGTTTCTCAGTCTGTGCTTAGGCTATTGGGCGATTCTGCGAAGCCGGTTTGCTAGAGTGAATGCGCTTTGTAATCTTTCACGCAAGAAGTCGCAAGAGGTCGCAGCGCACTTCCGGGCCGATTTCTGAGTAGGCGTTGCTTCACGCTGTGTATAACTGTGGAAGGTGAACCTAGAATCGCGAAGCAATACAAATGCCAATACTGTTGCAGTTGCAAAAATTACCATGGAAAGGGGATGGAGGGTGGAAAAAAAGTGTCTTTGCATCGTTTTTTGGCTGACCAGAGGATCGCGAGTTCATAGAAAAAGTGCGTTTTGGGGCATCCTATAGCAGAGCAACAAATTATTACTTATTGCCAGACATATTATGACTACGGACCTCCAAAAATGCCTTTAAAGTTGCCAGTGTAAAATTCGCAAATCCACTGTCACCACATTCCATTGTGAAGAAAGTACGCACCGGAAGTAAAAGCAGCCAAGGGACTTAAGCGATGCCGGGCAAAAGTCAAGGGAGTTAACAACCCCGCCTGAATCGCCCAATATACCTATCATCACATTTTACCTGCTGATGAGATGCAGACACAACACGGAGTCCTGCAGCTGTTTGGAGGCATGGACCAGCTTCGATTCCAGCGTGTTGAACACCCAGATCTTGCCCGACTGTGTGCCCAGCAGCACATGCTCCGCGGTCACTTGCAGCACGCACAGGATGCGACCCTCACGGAACATGGTCCCGATGCCCTGGACGCACACAGGCACATGTGACCAAGCCAATGAATGAGGGAAGCAGCATGACGGAGTGGAGGAGGAGGCCCTGGTCCTGGTCTTAACTGCACATTCGCTTTCCATTCCTCTTCTTTGCATTTCTCATTTGCACAGAATGACTATACACATTTTTAATAGGCACAGATTTCACTGTCGACTTTGATGTGGAAAACCTCTGTGCTATGATCGAGGAAGACTGACTATAATGCAGTGAATGAATGAGAGACTTGCCACTCTTTGCATCGGCAATACGCACGCAATTTCTTGCTGATTTGTTTCCTAGATAAGATCAATTCAACGAATCCTAAAGACACCAGTGACCCCTTCACAAACGTCAATCTGACAACAACGACAGTGACTGTGGACTTGCTGAGCACTCAATAGCCATGAACAAGTCATGTCATGATCACAGTGCAGTAAAGTTGTAAAAGAGACAGCAAAAAGAAATCGGGGGGGGGGGGGGGGGGGGGGGGGGAGGGAATAATATAGATTTAAAAAAAAACTTGACAAAACAAGCCAAGAATTCCAACTGAAATCTCAAAGAACAATGTCTGCTGCTGACATGGTGCATCCAGCACAAAAGAAGTGGTAATGTGACTATAATCAGCCAATCAGAAAGCTGCATTGCCTGTTCTGACAGCTTTGAGGATGAAGACCAACACAAAGTGCTTTCTGCATTCTGATTTGGAATAATATGCATTTTTGCACATAAACAGTTGATTGTGAATGTATAAATCTGAATCTGTGCTAGTGAAGAGAATGAATTACAGGTGAGTCTGTGCTAATTAAGAGAATGCTGTACAGGTGAGTCTGTGGTAATTAAGACAATGCATAACAGATTTACCTTGGTTTCTGTGCTTACCTTCTACCCCCACCCCCCTTTCTGCCATCTCCCTAGTTTCAAGGTGTGCTGAGTATCTAGTCCATTGGACATGACTAAAATCAGATCCTTGGCAATACAGGCAAGTTAGCATCGCAGATCCCCCACCCCCCTCCAACAGACAGACATACAGATATACACACGCACAAGCACAAGCACACACACTCACTCAACCAAGATGAAGCGACTGCTCACAAAACATTAACCATCCAATAATACCCCAAACCTGCAAGAACCAGCACCAAAATGAAGGCCAAGTAAAATGGACAGTCAGATGAGGAATGATTAAAATGGGGGAATAAGAAAAACAAAATAGAAAAGGTTAGTTCCAGACAGGTCCTCAGTAATACTTTTGGCTACAGCAGAACATCTCCTAAGAGAACTGCCACCACCACCATCCCTCCATGGAGGACAGAAAGAAGAAAGAAGAAAGAAGAACAAAACAAACAACACACACACACACACACACACACACACACACACACACACACACACACACACACACACACACACTCACACACACATGCATGCATGCTTGCACACACAGACGTAGTCCCACATTCATGTAGTCACACACACAACACACACACACACACACACACACCACACACACACACACTCACACACAGATATAGTCACACATACATGTTGTCACACACACACACACACACATATGCACACTCACACACACACAGAATGACAAAAAAGGCAAGTCCATGAATCATCCCAGCACAGCCACATGCCCACCATGAGAGCAAAAGAAGAAGAAGAAGACAGGAAGAACATACAGAATTCCAGGAATAAACCTGCACAGAGGTACCAACCACCTGAAAGTGCAGCTGGCTAGTGGTACTGAAGATGTTTCTGACTGAATTGCTTTCATTTTTGTCTTTGCTTCTATTTGTTTCTATCCCAAGCTTACACTTCTTCTTCTTTTTTCAAGCTTAGAACCTGTTGAAAACATTTTTCATTTTTCCCCCATCTCCTCTGCACAAGTGAGTTTGCATGGTACAAGCACACTGTCAGTTTGTTATCTGCTACAAACATGACTAGCCACATACCGCATTTAATATAAACATGACCAGCTATATAAAAATGCATTTAACAATCTCTGACACTGCCAAGTTCTGATTTGCCATGACAACTCTAGAACTGCAAACAAAGAGAAGAAACAAAAAGGGCAGAATAAAAAATGTAGCCATTCAGCAATGGTTGGCACCTCTGGACAGATCTGTTCCAACATTCATCAAGCTACCAGTGTTTAATCACAAGTGAAAGTCTAACACAAATGCCCCTCCCCCTACTGTTAGAAGACAACAACATACAACTATGCAGATATATATACATACACAAAAGTCTGTAGCTACCTTTAAGGTTGCCCTAACAAACGATCCTGAACTCTGAAAAAAATCATTTGTTTGTAACTGATATTCCAGTGCTGAACAATGAGCAGGAAACATGTATGAAACAGAGTTTGGATGTCATGAAAATTCAAAGTCATACTTCTATACAGGAATAGGATGTGGTGAAAATCTAAGATGACAAATAGGATGTGATGGGCACGGAATACAACAGATAATCAAAGACTGCTCAACAATCACGTCACACATATTGTGTCCATTAGGTCCATGGATCCCTCATTCCCCACATTATACAGGGAGGAATTGTCTATGATTAATTATTCATGCATTTGACCCCTGAGTCATGATCTGTTTCTTGTGATGCTTGCTTTATTCATCATCAGTTACAGGAATATTTTGTTCATGATCAGTCACAGGACTGGCGGGTTCATGATCAGTCACAGATTCATGATCAGTAAAAGGCTGGCATGTTCATGATCAGTAAAAGGCTGGCATGTTCATGATCAGTAAAAGGCTGGCATGTTCATGATCAGTCACAGGTTCATGGTCAAAGGGCTGGCATGTTCATGATCAGTCACAGGTTCATGGTCAAAGGGCTGGCATGTTCATGATCAGTCTCAGGTTCATGATCAAAGGGCTGGCATGTTCATGATCAGTCACAGGTTCATGACCACCCACAGGGCCATCATGCTATTGATGTCATGAGGCTTCTAAATCAACAACATAATAATGCAAATAAACATACAATATCCTGCTGTCAGACCTCTTGAAAAAGAACATAATTAACAATCAGACAAAAGTGACTGATAAAAGATACAAGTGTTCTCCCAGTACTCTGACCCCCCCCCCCACCCCCACCCCCCACCCCCCAGCAATGACAAGGAAACACTGCAAATGAGTTCTGTCTGCCACACAGTCATCTCAGGATGATATGGCAAGTGAAGAAAATCGGTGAGACACGACAAGTGAAAGACAACAGCAGAACTCCACTCACGCTGTAGTCATTAGATTTGTGTTTTTGCCGAGCTGTCACTTGCTCCTCATCACGGTAGTTCAGGAGACTGCGCCACGTCAGCTCCATGTACTCGTTGTCGCCACTAGCAACCCACAGTCGCACATTCTGGCCATAGCCGTACTCCTGCTGTAAGGCAGAAAAGCTATGTAATAATATTCCCTTCAATTCAACCCTTTTACCGGCTTCCATGTGTTACAAGAGAGAATTTCATACCTCTTTCAGATGCCATAAATTAAATCTACACACAGGGGAGCAGGGATAGCTCAGTGGTTAAAGTGCTGGACTTGTGACTGAAAGGTTGCGGGTTTGAATCCTAGCAGGATCTGCATGAGAAATATTTCGTCCAGGGTCGACTTTCTGTGCGGACTCTTTATTTCAGTATCCATTCCACCCCATGTTACTGCAGTAGCACATACAAGACCCTGGTTGTTCTGCCAAAACTGCAGGTGGCAGGTTACAGCTAAATGCGCATACACCTACACGTGGCTTTGAATAAGTGACATGGTGCATAGTTGCATGGTGTACACAGAATACTCCAAAACAGCAGCAGTTTCACGTGGCACCAGCCATGCAACAACCAAACAGTGCTGTAAGCACACCACTTTGGTGGCTATCCAAAATGCGCTATGAAATGCTACATTATTCCAGTGCAAACACCTCTCCAGAAATGGACCATTCTTAAGGAGTCAGATACGAGACTGAAATCAAGACTGGGGTGTGACAAAAAGGTGAGAGCATGTACATATTCGTTGTCTGCACCGTAGCCTAAACAGATAAGTCTTACTCTTGATCTCTCTTACTGTGACTGTCCTCATCTCATGCATATGGTGCTGTGAGCATGCAAGGTTTTGCATGAGGTTTTTATGCACCATATATAAATTTTCCTTCCTTCCTTCTTTTGGTATTCCTTCAGAATGGCCCCTTGCACAAGGTGGACGAAAACCTCTCACCTGATACGCCATGCACTCCACTGTTGTTCCCACAGACACGGGCAGCACCTCCCGCAGACAGAACAGTTCCGCCGAGTTCAGCTGATTGCAAAGATCTGATGACTGAAACATCACACACAAAACAGTCAGCTGATCGCACAGATCTGATTACTGAAACATCACACACACAAAAGTCAGCTGATCACACAGATCTGATGACTGAAACACTATGCACAAAACAGTCAGCTGATTGCACAGATCAGATGACTGAAACATCACACACACAAAAGTCAGCTGATCGCACAGATCAGATGACTGAAACATCACACACACAAAAGTCAGCTGATCGCACAGATCTGGCGACTGAAACACAACGCACACAACAGTCAGCTGATCACACAGATCTGATGACTGAAACACCACACCGCACAACATTCACCTGATCGCACAGATCTGATGACCAAAACACCACACACACAACAGTCAACTGATCGCACAGATCTGACAACTGAAACACCATGCACACTGCACAACATTCACCTGATAGCACAATAATCTGATGACTGAAACACCACACACCGCACAACATTCACCTGATCACACAGATCTGATGACTATAACACCACACACCACATATCATTCACCCGATCGCACAGATGTGATGACTGAAACACCACACAACATTCACCCGATCGCACATATGTGATGACTGAAACACCACACACCGCACAACATTCACCTGAACACACAAATCTGATGACTGATTGCACTGCAATGAGCATTTCCATGTTCAGTGATAATAACGCAGTAATATACAAGCCACAACAGTCATGTGCAACACGCACAGCTATTTATTATGGAACGGTACACAAGTAGTTGTTCAGAGCACACAGCATGATGTGGCTGATGCAGAAGAGCTGAAAAAGTCGACCAAAAGCTGTCTGGGACACAGCGTGTGCCAGACAGTGTGGGCAGTTCTGTCGGACATTTGCTGGTTGGAGTCACCAAAACTGAGTGAACTTTCTACTACTACAGAGAATTCTTCAACTGATCCCTGGCTGTGGGCCATGGAACTGCAATGAAACTCTGCTGCTGAAGCAGCCAACAACCAACCTTGGGGCGGCACTCAGGCACCTGATCCATGCACTGGTTGATCAGGTCCTGCAAGTCAGGCCAGGGGGGCGAGCCTCGCTGAGTGACAGGTGGAACTGGGGAGTTCTGCAAGACAAAAACACATTCATTGGATGATGTCAGGCCAGGGGGGCGAGCCTCGCTGAGTGACAGGTGGAACTGGGGAGTTCTGCAAGACAAAAACATATTCATTGGATGATGTCAGGCCAGGGGGGCGAGCCTCGCTGAGTGACAGGTGGAACTGGGGAGTTCTGCAAGACAAAAACACATTCATTGGATGATGTCAGGCCAGGAGGTGGAGCCTCGCTGAGTGACTGGTGGAACTGGGGAGTTCTGCAAGACAAAAATTCACTGGATGATGTCAGGCCAGCAGACGGAGCCTTGCTGAGTGACTGGTGGAACTGGGGAGTTCTGTAACAAAGACATTCATTGGATGATGTCAGGCCAGGAGGTGGAGCCTCACTGAGTGACAGGTGGAACTGGGCAGTTCTGTAACAAAGAAACAAAGACATCCATTGGATGATGTCAAGCCAGGAGGTGGAGCCTCACTGAGTGACAGGTGGCACTAGGGAGTTCTGTCAGACCCAAAAACATTCACTGGCAAACAGGTGGAGGGGGTCAATGGAAACACAGTCAAGTTTGTTTAAATGTTAATCAACATACTCAAAACCTTCGTAGTTATTATAACTTGTGCTGCAACTAGTTTCACTATTAAAAAGTCCAAGTCCGCCTTGCTGGGGTGGAGATGCTTGCGTGTCCCCACGATCCCCTGAGCCAAGCTGGTGGGAGCCTTGCACTCGTGGCAGGTCTACGGAAGCCGGACAGGTCTGCGTGGGACAGGGTCACTCTAAAAACCAGCACCCTTGCTATGGGCTGATAACAGACAGCACAAATATGGCACGCCACCAGTGCGATACTCACATCCGCAAAGCTCTTGTCCCTCTCGCTCTGGAAGTCCAGCTCTTCAAAGGGGTGCTGACCGCCCGTCAACACCATGTACATCAGGATCCCAAAGGAGAACACGTCTGCCTGTGTGAAGCAGCACAGCACCCCACACTGTCAGCATCCCACAGTAAAACACATCACAGCACCCCACACTGTCAGCATCCCACAGTAAAACACATCACAGCACCCCACACTGTCAGCATCCCACAGTAAAACACATCACAGCACCCCACACTGTCAGCATCCCACAGTAAAACACATCACAGCACCCCACGCTGTCAGCATCCCACAGTAAAACACATCACAGCACCCCACACTGTCAGCATCCCAAAGGAAAACACATCACAGCACCCCACACTTTCAGCATCCCAAAGGAAAACACACTTCTGCAGGTAAACCACAGCCATCATCTTACTGCAACGGAAACCCTCTTTTGCAATGACCCTAAATATCAAGCCGCAATGATCTTAAGAGAGTGTGAACTGGTTTGGCCTAGCGGTAAGGCATTAGGCTGCTAAGCAGAGGGACCTCAGTTCGAATCTGCTTTGGCTCTCCTTTCACTTCAAAAGTTGTGTTCTGTAGACATCATCTTGCGACTTTGTCCCTCACAATTATGAAACATTAAAATGGCTCTCATCGCTGCCCACCTTAATGCAGAAGTCATTCTGGTGGTGACAGTATAGTGATAGGTATATAATGTCCCTCTCCCCCCACTTCCATACCCCCTTCCCCCCATCCCTAATATTGTAACAAGCCTTATGGTTTCTGTGGACGTTAAGCACCATGTTTACTTACTATCATAAGAGAGGGTGGTCCTTGGTGAGGCTTTCATTTACACGGACTGACAAAGCAAGAGTTCCAGAGTAAATGATTCCCCCAAAAGGGGTGGTCCCTCATCAAGGTGGATTTGTGTCAGAGGTTTCAATGTGAAGCAACAAGAAAAGCTGTTTTTCAAACAGGTGCTTAGCTGACTGATACCTTTTAGCACCACCTGTACAGAATCAATGTTCAAAAGGTGTTTTCCAGATCAACAGCTATTTTCACAAAGAACATTTACATGATCAACAGTTCTAACCTTCTTTTTTCTCAAGTCCTACCCTTTGCTCTGTTTTGTTGTTGTTGTTGTTTTTCACTTCTTCTTTTTTCTTCTCTCTTATCCATGCTATCTTTTAGTCATGGAAAATAGGACATCACACATATTTAACATATATGTTATAATATACATAATACCAAAAACATTATTCCAGAAATGTAAGCATTTCAGTGCATACATTGCTCTGCATGTCTGTGAAGCAGATAATAATAATAATAGAGAATTTATCATCAAAGCTATAGTGACATAGCTATGCACACAAACAACTGTTCCGCACTGCAAATGGGTCTCTGCCTCTCTAAGGGTGATGACTATGACTAATTAAGGCTGGTGAAATACCTGAAAAGAATAGGTCTCGCCACGGATGACTTCGGGTGCCCTGTAGGATGGAGTACCCTGATTGGCCGTGAGTGGGCTGAGTGTGGTGAACTGCGAGATCCCATAGTCAGTGATCTTGGCGTTAATCTGCAACACAACATGCTTTGTTTTCAGTGCCAGTCAAAAAATGTTTTCCATCTCAATAAGAACCAGTCTGAACATGGTTGTCAGCTGTTCATCATATTACAGTTACATGGAAGTCTAACAACTACTGTGGTGCCCTCTTAAGAAAAACTCTCTTAAGACAAATGTTTGCTTTAGACAAAACTAATCTTAAATCTTAGTTTAGTTTAGTTGTCTTCAAGATAGTCTCTACATGCTTAGAAGGGCTCACCTGCGCTCTGTCCCACCTCTCAGAACTCTCCCACGCGTTGCCTTTGGAGACAGTTCCAATATGGTCTTAATGATGATGACCCTTGGACTTTTTGTCCTTTCAAGGAAGCTCATCAAGCACTGCCACTTTCTCGGTTCTTAAACCAAGCCAGTCCTTGCTCAACACTGTCCTCAGCACATTGAATCATCAGCTGACCCACACGTAACAAGGACCACATCCACTCACCAAGGCATCAGGGGCCAGGCTGAAGATGAGGACGTTGTCAGGTTTCATGTCACGGTACACAATCATCAGCTGGTGCAGGTAGTGCAATCCTTCAGCCACCTGAGTCAACACAAGCCGGACTCCGTAACAGTAACCATCCACAGAACTCCGTAACAGTAACCACCCACACAACTCTCTCCATAACAGTAACCACCCACACAACTAACTCTATAACAGTAACCACCCACATAACTAACTCCATAACAGTAACCACCCACACAACTAACTCCATAACAGTAACCACCCACACAACTCCATAACAGTAACCACCCACACAACTCTCTCCGTAACAGTAACCACCCCCATAATTAACTCCATAACAGTAACCACCCACACAACTAACTCCATAACAGTAACCATCCACACAACTCCATAACAGTAACCACCCACACAACTAACTCCATAACAGTAACCAACCACACAACTAACTCCATAACAGTAACCAACCACACAACTAACTCCATAACAGTAACCAACCACACAACTCTATAACAGTAACCACCCACACAACTAACTCCATAACAGTAACCACCCACACAACTCTCTCCATAACAGTAACCACCCACACAACTCCATAACAGTAACCACCCACACAACTAACTCCATAACAGTAACCACCCACACAACTAACTCCATAACAGTAACCACCCACACAACTCTATAACAGTAACCACCCACACAACAACTCCATAACAGTAACCACCCACACAACTAACTCCATAACAGTAACCATCCACACAACTCCATAACAGTAACCACCCACATAATAACTCCATAACAGTAACCACCCACACAACTAACTCCATAACAGTAACCACCCACACAACTCTATAACAGTAACCACCCACACAACTCTATAACAGTAACCACCCACACAACTAACTCCATACAGTAACCACCCACACAACTATATAACAGTAACCACCTACACAATTAACTCCATAACAGTAACCACCCACACAACTCTATAACAGTAACCACCCACACAACTAACTCCATACAGTAACCACCCACACAACTATATAACAGTAACCACTACACATGTTAAAAACAAAACAAAAAACTTGCGAATTCTATATATCAACATGACATGACATGACGTGACGTGACATGACATGGCATGACACGACATGACAGGGCACCCTGATACCTGCAGGATGATCTTGTGCTGCAGCACCCTGCTGAGGGAGGTGTTGCTCTGCAGAACGTAAGCCAGCGATCGGCCAGGCGCAAACTCCATCACCAGCAGAAGTCGTGGCTGCTGAGCGACAGCCACCAGGGAGACCACGCTCGGGTGCTTCAGGCGCCGCATGATGGTGGCCTGCAAGACAGGGACGGCAGATGCAAAGGACACAACGTCACTGACTGCCTGGGAGAGAGGCAGGGGAGTCAAACAGCAGCAGTCAATGAGCTACCTTCAAAGGAGGGGGGAAGACATCACAAAACAAAAACTTCAAAGGAGGGGAGAAGATGTCACAAAACACCTTCAAAGGAGGGGGAAGACATCACAAAAAATCTTTAAAGGAGGGGAGAAAACATCGCAAAAAAACTCCAAAGGAGGGGGGAATTAGAGACTGCAACAACAACAAAAATCAAAGCGGAGAAAACATCGCAAAAAAAATTCAAAGGAGGGGAGAAAACATCGCAAAAAAACCTCCAAAGGAGGGGGGAAGACATCACAAAAAAACTCCAAAGGAGGGGGGAAGATGTCACAGAAAAAACTTCACAGGAGGGGGGAATTAGAGATTGCAAAAAACAAAAAAAACTTCAAAGGGGAGAAAACATCGCAAAAAAACTTCAAAAAACAAAAAATTCAAAGGAGGGGGGAAGACTGAAAAAGAAAAAAAAACGACAAAGGAGGAGGAAGACATCGCAATTTTTTTTCAAGGGCGGGACAAAGATCATCACAAAAAAACTGAGGTTTTCCAGAGGCAACACTGCAACAAAGGCAGCCCCCTTTGCTGTGCTACTCCGTCACAAGAAGCCACCCTGCCGCTGTTGTTCGACTTGTTTGACACCAGGCTGCCTTTGAAGAGGTATTAGCGAGGATCAGGATCCCAGAAGGTGGGGAGGTGGAGCTATACTCAACACCACACTGTCACCACCAGAATGGTTCTGCAATACAATGGGGCAGCAGCGTGGGCCACTTTAATGGTTTGTTGACTGCTGGGCAAAAAGTCACAAGACCATATCTGTACACCACAACCGTTGAAAAGAAAGGAGAGCCGAGGCAGACTCCAACTGATGCACATCCATTTATGAGCCTAGCATGTTACCACTAGGCCAAACTGGCTCATGCGAGCCTGATGAAAAGCCACCCATCTTTTTAAGCCATCACCTTTTTTGCAGCTACTATTTCCACATCTTCGTCAAACTTAATTTACACTCGTCACGTGCCTACCTCCTGTCGAAGCATTTTGTGCGGGTGAACATCACCGATGGCTGAAAACACTTTGGTGGCCACAATCTGAAAGTAAATTAAAGGCAAGGAAAATGAATGAAATCACTCCCATTAAATACGTATGTGCATGTTCTTCCTCTGCTTCATGCCCAATAACTTCCACAGCCCACCCACCAGAACGTAATGAGGACAGACCAGCCTTTGACAGAATAATAAAAAGAGAAGAGACATGAAGCCCTTAAGTCCTTTTTCCAAGCTTCAGGCCTTGAACACAGACCTTAGGCCCCTCCTCCAAACTTCAGGCCTTGTACACAGACCGTAAGCCCCTCCTCCAAACTTCAGGCCTTGAACACAGACCGTAAGCCCCTCCTCCAAACCTGAGGCCTTGCAAATAATAATAATGAAATATTTATAAAGCATGAACCTCCAACATAAAAAATGAGCTTGTCACACTGTACAAAGTTCAAACATAAGTTGCATCCACAATGAGACACCTCAAGCAAAAAATGACAACGACTACAAACAGTTCCAATCACAAAAAGCTAAACTGGCAAGACTTACAATACAAACACACGCACAAGCACAGACACGCACACAAGCACACACACACACACAATCATCAAAACGCAAAATGTTTCAATATTCTTCTACAGCTTATTGCTTTAAACCACAGTCTGGGTGAAGGCTCTTTGGGCACTGGGACAACAACAGTTAGTGTGACATGTACTGCAAATCTGACCTGTCCCTTGTAGTAGGCCTTGTACACAGAACCAAAGCCGCCCCCTCCCAGCAGGTTCTCAGGGCTGAAATGACAGGTGTGATAACTAGTGTGAGACCGGTGCAGCATTGGCCACAGTGCCAATGGCTTAGACAGTTTCTGTCCATCAGATTTTCTGTCTGTGTCCCACAGTGGCTAAGAGTGTCCATCTGTCCATCTGATTTTCCGTCTCTGTCCCACAGTGGCTAAGAGTGTCTGTCCATCTGATTTTCTGTCCCTGTCCCACAGTGGCTAAAGGTGTCTGTCCTGATTTTCTCTGTCCCAGTGACTAAGAGTGTCCATCTGATTTTCTGTCTCTGTCCCACAGTGGCTAAGAGTGTCTATCAGGCCATCTGATTTTCTCTGTCCCTTTCCATCTCTCTAAGTGCATAAACAAGGTATCATCCAGCACAGCGGCAAGGCAGTGTCAGTCCAGCCATCTGATTTTTCTCTGTCTCTGCCATCTGTCTGATTTTCTCTACCTACCTTCCTGTCTATCCCATTTCTCCATCTGTCTGTCTCTAAGTGTATGACCAATGTAGCTCCAGCACACTGAATAAGACAGTGTCTGTCTGTCCATCTTCTCTCCTTGTCTATCAGTCTCCGTTTCTCGCTCTCCATCTTTCTCTCTCTCTCTCTTTCTCGCCTGTCATTCTGAGGTAACCCTATGCAGTTGTCAGGATGTAATGAAATAATAATGAAACCAAAAAAATCAAAAAGGAACAGATAGCAAATGATTAAGTGAATAACTGAATGCTTTTCTTTAAAAAAAGAAAAAAGAAAAAAAGAAACAACAACAACCACAACAAAAAAGCAACACAGTAAATAACTACTTTGCATGATTTGTTCTAGGTCAACACCATGCAGTGAAATGCAGTATAAACAGGCAACACCAATATTTGGGCTGGTTGTTCAGGGGTTTCTTCCAGGTACTCTAGTCAGAGCCCCCTCTCTCAAGGACGGGTTCATTCACCCTTACTTTACAGTTTCAATAATCTCTCCAGAAATGCTGGACGGACAACATCAACATGTGGACATCCCTGCCTATGCCGGAACTACAGCAGGACAGCAGTGGCAGATACAACAGCACCTAATCTGGCAGCAGACTTTAATAAGCATCCTGCCCTGTGCTTTGGGCTCACTGAAAATGTTCATTACTATGAAGCACTGAAAATTTTCATTACTATAAAGCACTGAAAATGTTCATTACTATGAAGCACTGAAAATGTTCATTACTATAAAGCACTGAAAATGTTCATTTCCATCACTGAAAGAAGACCACCGGCTGCAGCAAACTGCCCTGTCCTTGAAGTCACACTGCCCTACCTGTCCTTGAAGTCAAACTGCCCTGTCCTTGAAGTCAAACTGCCCTACCTGTCCTTGAAGTCAAACTGCCCTGTCGTTGAAGTCAAACTGCCCTACCTGTCTTTGAAGTCAAACTGATCTACCTGTCCTTAAAGTCAAACTGCTCTACCTGTCCTTGAAGTCAAACTGCTCTACCTGTCCTTGAAGTCAAACTGCTCTACCTGTCCTTGAAGTCAAACTGCTCATGCAAACTGCCCTACCTGCCCCTAAGTTAAACTGCTCGTGTAAACTGCCCCACCTGTCTTTGAAGTCAAATTTGTCAACATCCAAGTGGAAGTTGGCCTCCATGTCTGTCAGCATCACATCAGGGGCCTGTGGAAGAAAAACCACATAACCTGAATCATCTGTGTTACCCTCAGTCACCCATGTAACATGCTCAGCCATCTCTGTGTAATACCTTCAACACCTAACACCACCAGTCACCTCTGTGCAACACCCTTAGCATGTAACACCCTAACTGACATCTCTGTAACACCCTCAATCACCTCTGTAAAACATCCTCAACCGCTTCTGTAAAATATCCTCAATCACATCTGTGTAACATTCTCAATCACCTCTGTAAAACATCCTCAATCACCTCTGTAAAACATCCTCAATCACCTCCGTAAAACATCCTCAATAACTTATGTAAAACACCCTCAATCACCTCCGTAAAACATCCTCAATCACCTCTGTAAAACATCCTCAATCACTTCTGTAAAACACCCTCAACCACCTCTGTAAAACATCCTCAATCACCTCTGTAAAACATCCTCAATCACCTCTGTAAAACAGCCTCAACCACCCCAGTGTATACAAACTGATAATTATCAGTCATGTTCATCTTATAGGTGTCTACTCAAAGTGGCTCTGTTCCACTACAAACAGAGCAGGCAGGCATCTGAGACCCCCACCCACAGTTCAGTGGCCATACCAGCTGAGCAAGAGACACGTCGGCTTCATGCTGTGGGCAGAAGACACTGCTGCTTTTCTCTGATAGTGACACCAGGTCCGTGAACAGGAACAAGTGTGGCTCCTCCCCTGAATAAACACATGGCAAACAGGAATTATATATCATCATCAGCAGGAAACGTGCGCACACACACACACACACACATGCATGCACGCAAACCCAAACACACACACACAGAGCAACACACACAAAGCAACACAAGTAGGAAATAAAATACACACACACACAAAGCAACACAAATAGGAAATAAAACAAACTGAAAACTTTGCCAATAAAAGGTCAACGACACTACAAATCTTTCTTCTTCTTCTTCTTCTTCTTTTTCACAAGGCAAAGAACAAGGGTGCACCACCTAGAAAAATGCAGAAATGTTGCAGTAAACTTGAACTCAAAAACTTTATTTTACAAGGATTGTAGTTTAGGTTCAGCCAAAAACCTGTCTAACAACTAGTTCTTGCTACGCTACTGATAAGTAAATATAAATTTACAGGGCATCATTTATATAGGCATGAATGAGTGAGTAGACTTTTACACATGAAAATTTATACAAAATTTCACACAAAACCTAGTGTGTTCACAGCGCCAGATGCACACATGCATACATCACTAAGTTACCTGTATTAAGGAAAGAAGAGACAGATAAGTGCGCTTGGGCGAGGGTAGAGTAGGTGAGAAGCAATACAAGAGACAGGATGGGTGGGGAATAAAGGTGGATAGGAAAGAAGCTGGAATAGAAAATGTAATGTCCACCAGTAAATCAGGTTTATCTAATCCAAAAACCACTAATCCAGCTTGGGTGAGGTACCCTGCTATGTAAATCCACTTTATCATTTTTAACCATGCAAAGGAATCTTTTGTCCTAAACTTGGTTTTAGCTTTGTTTTGCAATGCACCGTGTCAGCATCACTAATTCCATTGCAGTCAGGCATTGGGTTCACAGCTAGCCACTCAGGCATTTGGTTCACAGCTAGCCACTCAGGCATTTGGTTCACAGCTAGCCACTCAGGCATTTGGTTCACAGTTAGTCACTCAGGCATTTGGTTCACAGCTAGCCACTCAGGCATTTGGTTCACAGCTAGCCACTCAGGCATTTGGTTCACAGCTAGCCACTCAGGCATTTGGTTCACAGCTAGCCACTCAGGCATTTGGTTCACAGTTAGCCACTCAGGCATTTGGTTCACAGCTAGCCACTCAGGCATTTGGTTCACAGCTAGCCACTCAGGCATTTGGTTCACAGCTAGCCACTCAGGCATTTGGTTCACAGCTAGCCACTCAGGCATTTGGTTCACAGCCACTCAGGCATTTGGTTCACAGTTAGTCACTCAGGCATTTGGTTCACAGCTAGCCACTCAGGCATTTGGTTCACAGCTAGCCACTCAGGCATTTGGTTCACAGCTAGCCACTCAGGCATTTGGTTCACAGTTAGCCACTCAGGCATTTGGTTCACAGCTAGCCACTCAGGCATTTGGCTCACAGCTAGCCACTCAGGTATTTGGTTCACTGTTAGTCACTCAGGCATTTGGTTCACAGCTAGCCACTCAGGCATTTGGTTCACTGTTAGTCACTCAGGCATTTGGTTCACTGTTAGTCACTCAGGCATTTGGTTCACAGCTAGCCACTCAGGCATTTGGTTCACAGTTAGCCACTCAGGCATTTGGTTCACAGTTAGTCACTCAGGCATTTGGTTCACAGTCACTCAGGCATTTGGTTCACAGCTAGCCACTCAGGCATTTGGTTCACAGTTAGTCACTCAGGCATTTGGTTCACAGCCACTCAGGCATTTGGTTCACAGTTAGCCACTCAGGCATTTGGTTCACAGTCACTCAGGCATTTGGTTCACAGCTAGTCACTCAGGCATTTGGTTCACAGTTAGCCACTCAGGCATTTGGTTCACAGTTAGCCACTCAGGCATTTGGTTCACAGCTAGTCACTCAGGCATTTGGTTCACAGCTAGTCACTCAGGCATTTGGTTCACAGTTAGCCACTCAGGCATTTGGTTCACAGTTAGTCACTCAGGCATTTGGTTCAGGCATTTGGTTCACAGTTAGCCATTCAGGCATTTGGTTCACAGCTAGTCACTCAGGCATTTGGTTCACAGTTAGCCACTCAGGCATTTGGTTCACAGTTAGTCACTCAGGCATTTGGTTCACAGTTAGCCACTCAGACATTTGGTTCACAGTTAGTCACTCAGGCATTTGGTTCACAGTTAGTCACTCATGTCGCATCACATGCGAGCGCAGTGACTCTGCTCAAGAACAGAGAACAGCGCTATATGAAAGCGATCAACAACAAAACAGTTAAACTGAGGATAAGATGGTGGACAAGACGCTCCAGACTCGGGCCGTTACAGGTACAAACGGCGGGTGAGAGTGCGTACAAAACCCTCCACTGACCTGTGCAGGTGGTGCAGGGGACAAACTTCTGCAGCAGCTCGTGCCCCAGGAGCGGGTCAATGCAGGTGAGACCTGGGTACCACTCATCCACCAGCGAGTCAATATGGTCCACCAGGTAACCTAGCAACCTGAGTTAACACATAATACACAGGTGAGACCTGGGTACCACTCATCCACTAGCGAGTCAATATGGTCCACCAGGTAACCTAGCAACCTGAGTTAACATATAATACACAGGTGAGACCTGGGTACCACTCATCCACCAGCGAGTCAATATGGTCCACCAGGTAACCTAGCAACCTGAGGTAACACATAATACACAGGTGAGACCTGAGTACCACTCATCCACTAGTGAGTCGATATGGTCCACCAGGTAACCTAGCAACCTGAGTTAACACATAATACACAGGGGAGACCTGGGTACCACTCATCCACCAGCGAGTCAATATGGTCCACCAGGTAACCTAGCAACCTGAGTTAACATATAATACACAGGTGAGACCTGGGTACCACTCATCCACCAGCGAGTCAATATGGTCCACCAGGTAACCTAGCAACCTGAGTTAACACATAATACACAGGTGAGACCTGGGTACCACTCATCCACCAGCGAGTCAATATGGTCCACCAGGTAACCTAGCAACCTGAGTTAACACATAATACACAGGTGAGACCTGGGTACCACTCATCCACTAGCGAGTCAATATGGTCCACCAGGTAACCTAGCAACCTGAGTTAACACATAATACACAGGTGAGACCTGGGTACCACTCATCCACCAGCGAGTCAATATGGTCCACCAGGTAACCTAGCAACCCGAGTTAACACATAATACACAGGTGAGACCTGGGTACCACTCATCCACCAGCGAGTCAATATGGTCCACCAGGTAACCTAGCAACCCGAGTTAACACATAATACACAGGTGAGACCTGGGTACCACTCATCCACTAGCGAGTCAATATGGTCCACCAGGTAACCTAGCAACCTGAGTTAACACATAATACACAGGTGAGACCTGGGTACCACTCATCCACCAGCGAGTCAATATGGTCCACCAGGTAACCTAGCAACCTGAGGTAACACATAATACACAGGTGAGACCTGGGTACCACTCATCCACCAGTGAGTCAATATGGTCCACCAGGTAACCTAGCAACCTGAGGTAACACATAATACACAGGTGAGACCTGAGTACCACTCATCCACTAGTGAGTCGATATGGTCCATGAGGTAACCTAGCAACCTGAGGTAACACATAATACAGAGGTGAGACCTGGGTACAACAACTTATAACACTCACCTGTTTTCAAATATCAACAGTCCCACCAACACACCCACCTCAATCCTCAATGCCCCCCCCCCCCCCCCCCCCCCCCCCTCCACCACACCCACCCAGTTCCAGTCACAACAAAAACCTGGACACAAGCAAATGCCACGACATGCGTACAAGTGAACACCATGACCATGCACACAGACAACTGACCTTGCACCCTGGGCAGTAGCTGGCACAGTGACATGCACCTCCTCTGTGTCGCCCCGACACCCGTCCACCAGGAAAAATGCATGCTGAAGGAAAATGCAAACAGCACATTTCAGTAAACCAACCACTCACACACAAACTTCTGTCTCATTTTACATAAGCAATGCCTGGGTAAGAGAAGATGCTTTTATTTTATTTGTCATTACAGCACATTTTCGTTACCAAGGTGACAAAACGTGCAACAATGCCTGCACATTTTGTCACCCATGAGAGGATGACAAAACACTGCACCAGGTGTCTCACTGAGTAAGAGTGCTGCAGTGTCTAACTGGTTTCCACGTTATTACAATTTAGAGTGTCTCAGTCAGAGTGTCTCATGGTTTCCACATGACTATGAGTCAGAGTGTCTCACCAGTTTTCACATGACTATGGGCCAAGAGTGTCTCACCACTTTCCATAAGACTAAGAGTCAGAGAGTCTCATGGTTTCCACATGACTGTGAGTCAGAGTGTCTCACCAGTTTTCACATGACTATGGGTCAAGAGTGTCTCACCACTTTCCAAAAGACTAAGAGTCAGAGTGTCTCATGGTTTCCACATGACTAGGAATCACAGTGTCTCACCGGTTTTCACACGACTAAGAGTACAATGAGGAATCAATGAACAACTGCTGGTGAGGTTGACAAAATAGAACAGATCTAGGGAAATGTACTCACCTATACAACAAAACACAAGCGCTTTCGACAGAAAATTGTCTTCTTCAGTTGTTCTTTTATTATTATCTATCTATCTTCTTACACCTGAAGCAGACAATTTTCTGTCGAAAGCACTTGTGTTTCATTTTTTCCCCTTGTTTTTCCTTGTATAAGTGAGTACACTTCCCTAGATCTGTTCTAAAAGTAAAAGGGGCTTAGAGTGCCTCACCAGCTTCCATACGATTAAAAGTCAGAGTGTCTCACCAGTTCCGTGTAACTAGGAGTCAGAGTGTGTCACCAGTGTCTCCATGGCCAAGAGAATGTCTCACCGGTTTCCACATGTCTAGGACTAGTAGGAGTCAAGAGTGTCTCATTAGTGTTTATATGATCAAGAGTATGTCTCACCGGTTTCCACATGACTAGGAGTCCTTCTTGCCAGCAGTGCACCACTGCTCGCCGTGTCCCCAGAAACAGCAGATGCTGCAAAACACAACACACTGTACAGCCAGAAACCTACCACTCAAAAGACACTGTGACAGCAGTTATCAGTAACCAACCACCACTCACAAGACACTGTGACAGCAGTTATCAGTAACCAACCACCACTCACAAGACACTGTGACAGCAGTTATCAGTAACCAACCACCACTCACAAGACACTGTGACAGCAGTTATCAGTAACCAACCACCACTCACAAGACAATGTGACAGCAGTTATCAGTAACCAACCACCACTCACAAGACAATGTGATTGCAGTTATCAGTAACCAACCACCACTCTCAACCACTACTGTGATCCCAGTTTCCCACCCCCCAAAACCCAAACCACTAAAACCAAGACACTGTGATAAAGTTATCAGTAACCAACCACCACTCACAAGACACTGTGACAGCAGTTATCAGTAACCAACCACCATTCACAAGACAATGTGACAGCAGTTATCAGTAACCAACCACCATTCACAAGACAATGTGATAGCAGTTATCAGTAACCAACCACCACTCACAAGACAATGTGACAGCAGTTACCAGTAACCAACCACCATTCACAAGACACTGTGATAGCAGTTATCAGTAACCAACCACCACTCTCAAGACACTGTGATAGCAGTTATCAGTAACCAATCACCATTCTCAATCAACTAGCTTTCTGCTACTGGTTCCACCCACACAAACAACAGACACTGCAAAACACAAGATCAGTTGAGATCAGTTATCAGTAACCAACCACAACTCTCAACCAGCTACCTTTCTGCCACTGGTTCCACCCACACAAACAACAGACACTGCAAAACACAAGATCAGCTGAGATCAGTTATCAGTAACCAACCACAACTCTCAACCAGCTACCTTTCTGCCACTGGTTCCACCCACACAAACAACAGACACTGCAAAACGCAAGATCAGCTGAGATCAGTTATCAGTAACCAACCACAACTCTCAACCAGCTACCTTTCTGCCACTGGTTCCACCCACACAAACAACAGACACTGCAAAACGCAAGATCAGCTGAGATCAGTTATCAGTAACCAACCACAACTCTCAACCAGCTACCTTTCTGCCATTGCTTCTGCCCCCAGCAACAACAGATGCTTTGTGATTAGTCATCAGTTACTACCTGTATTAAAAACAAGTTATCATGAAAATTTGTTATGCCCATAAAAAGAGCATTGAGAAAATGCCAATGTTATGGTGCTGGCCTCCTTTTCCCCCTTTGTTACGTTTAAAAAAAAAATCAAATGTAACATAACAGAGCATTAATAAAGTGCTTAACCTAACATAAGCCTGAAGTGCATAATTTAAAAAAAACTAGAACACATGGTCGACAACATACATACAGAACCAGGAGCACAATGAAATACTACTATTTATATAAACAAATACAATATTTCATTCAACCTCTTTCTCATTACTTCCAACACACACACGCATGTGCACATGCACACACACAACAATGCACACAACCGCACGCCCCCATGCAAATGACAGAAAATGTGCAAGACAAGTAACAAATGGACCCACAATGCAGAGAAAGCCTACTTACCCCAATGAATTTACTCTCAGCAAACACAATCAGACGAGTTAGGAGTCGAGACCAGAATCCAATAGGAATGAAGGGCATCATGTAGTATCGGAACACCATTTCTGAAATCAAGCAGATGGAATGCAAACCCATTTTTCTTTTTTCAACTCCACAAATATCCCTACAACTATCCCCAAAACAGATTAATAAGATGGAAACCACCACTTACTGGGTGCACATTTATAAAGTCAAGGAATTAAAGCAAGTTTAAGCCCATCATCTTCTGTTGTTCTACAAATAAAATACTTTATAATTTCCAGCAGCGTTGTCATTATTGTGCCTCGTTCATTTTGTGAATACATGTTACTTGGGATGAATGAAGCATCTGATTTTATTGTCACACTACACAATTAGACTTGCACACACACACACACTCATGCATACACACACATATGCACACACACACACATGCACACACACACATGCACACGCACACACACACACACACACACACACACACACACACACACACACAGGACCATTCAGTCCTTCCTCTTCTCACATACATCCCTGCATACCTTTCCTGGACAGCTGTGGCAAGTCAAAGGCGGGTTTGTTTGGGGGCAACCGACAGGGAATCAGCAGCTCATCCTCATTGCGTGGCAACGCTATCTCAAACCTGTGGACACAGTGAACAAAACGCTATCTCAAACCTGTGGACATAGTGAACAAAACACCATATCAAACCTGTGGACACAGTGAACAAAACACCATCTCAAACCTGTGGATACTGAACACAACGCTATTTCAAACCTGTGGACACAGTGAATGAAACGCTATCTCAAACCTGTGGACACAGTGATCAAATGCCATCTCAAACCTGTGGACACAGTGAACAAAACGCCATCTCAAACCTGTGGACACAGTGAATGAAACGCTATCTCAAACCTGTGGACACAGTGAATGAAACGCTATCTCAAACCTGTGGACACAATGAATGAAACACTATTTCAAACCTGTGGACACAGTGAACAAAATGCCATCTCAAACCTGTGGACACAGTGAACAAAACGCTATCTCACACTCTTACTCAGCGTTTTTGGAATCATGTAGTTGTTTTATGAACACTTCTGAAAGCCTGTTAATGAAAATAATGAAAATGCATGCAGGATCATGAGCAGTCAACCCCATTCTATGTGTATTGTTGGCATGCACCAATACAGACATCATGCCGATGGAAAGTGCAAACACAGTGAGCCACATCACTGCATACAGGTGAAGAACCCACAGAACAGGAAAGAAAGAAAGCAGAACACCACAGCAGACCAGGTCAATTAGTCAGCGTATATGTTGACCTACTTTTCCAGCAGGTGCAGGTACTGGGGAATGAGCGTTGGAGGGAAGATGAAGTTGGAGCCTCCTGGGATGCTCTTGCCCGTAAACAGCATGTCCGCTGAGCTGCGCTTCATGATCTGGACAGACAAAGTACATATTCACAATGAAGGCCAAACTCCAGTCAGAGTGAGTATGTAAGTAACTTGGTGTTTTACGCCCAGTTAACCAGTGCGGTTATGTCAGGGCGATCGGTCACAGCAAGCTCTGTCCCGAAAGATCATTCTGATCTAAAAGCGACAACAACAACAACAAATACGTAGGATAAAAACAACACAGTGGCTAATTTGTGGATCTGCATGTTGTGTGTGGTAGTGGAAGGTTCACTGCCTGTCTAGCTGTATAAAAGTCACAGATAAGAGAGACGCATAAGAGAGACGGGGCAGGGGGCAGGGAGAGGTGAGTGAGATGGGGTGTGGGGAAGAGACAGAAAGAGTGTCATTAATTGCAAAGTTCACTAGCATAAATAAAAACAACATTAACACCACATTTGTTCAATAGTTTCGGGTTTCTTGAAACCTTTATCAATTAACTGAGACTGAAGAATGCTGAGCATCACAAAAAATTTAAAGTTAAACTATGAACACATTTTGACAGGGACTGAGCTGCATAACCCCGATCCACCATCAACCTACATCTAAAAGATGTCCACCACCACCATCATCACATCACCATCACCAAACCATCACCACCACTATCACCACCACAATCACCAAACCATCACAACCTCCATCATCACCACCATCACCAAACAATCCCAACCATCATCATCACCACCACTATCACCACCACAATCACCAAACCATCACCATCACCACCACCGCCATCACAAACCATCACAACCACCACTATCACCACCACCACCAGAAGCATCAACAGCATGTCCTCACCCCGTCACGGCTGATGAAGGGGTTGATTTCTGGGACAGTCACCACCTGGGCCATCATGCGACACAGCCAGCCCGGGTTGATGAAGTAAAAGTCACGCATCTGAAGCGTGGTCTCGTCATAGTGGAGTAGCACCCCACCCTCGTGGAGAAAGTTCACAGCCTGCAATTTTACGCAAATAATGGTTCTGTGAGTTTTAATCCACTTTCATACAGAACACTCACACCCCACTCTCGTGGAGAAAGCTCACAGCCTGCAATTTTACGCAAATAATGGTTCTGTGAGTTTTAATCCACTTTCATCGGAGAACACCCACACCCCGTTCTTGTGGAGAAAGTTCACAGCCTGCAATTTTACGCAAATAATGGTTCTGTGAATTTTAATCCACTTTCACACAGAACACTCACACCCCACTCTCGTGGAGAAAGTTCACAGCCTGCAATTTTACACAAATCATGGTTCTTTGAGTTTTAATCCACTTTCACGGAGAACACACACCCCACTCTCATGGAGAAACTTCACAGCCTGCAATTTTACACAAATAATGGTTCTGTGAGTTTTAATCCACTTTCTCGGAGAACACTCGCAGCCAATGGCTCAATACAGATAATGGTGTTGAGTTTCATTCCACTTTCATACAGAAAATTCACAGCATACAGTTCAACACAGAAAATGATGAGGTGTGTTACCTTTCTGGCCATTGCAGGATTTCCCTAGTTGCACTTGTGTTTAGCTTGAGTCTGTATAACTGACTTTGGTATGGTTTTAAAACTGACAAGAGTTCTTGATGCATATTTAACACAGGACATAGTTTTTTGCCCTAAGTTTGACAGAATATTAAAATCCAATTACCATCTTACTACTCCTCCTGCACACACTCACACACACACACACAGACACACACACACACACACTGAACAGTGTCTTAAATACAACATCAGTCCTGCTAATCTTAGCCTGTATGTGGCTGCTACTGCCTTAAATCTGTAGTCTAAAGGACCAGGCAATAAGCCAACAACACACCCTGAAGACAAAAGGGGGGAAGCTGAGAATCAAACTGCAGGTCTGAATGTGCACAGCCCAGCATATCCAAAACACTCGGCCTCACTCGGCCTCCTCCTTGAGCTGACACCGTTCCAGAACAAAAGAGCTCTCGCCTGTTAGAATTCACCTTGTTGGATCTGGTCACAGGTCTGTTGCACCACAAATGAATTCTCACCTGGTTGAGCTCATCCTGTTCATCCAAGTCAACCTTCTGGCTTGCACAACAAAGAGCTCTCACTTATCTAGGCTCCTCATCGTCATGGTTACTGGCTGCACAACAAAGAGCTCTCACCTATCTGGGCATGATCCTCATCGTCATGGTTACTGGCTGCACAACAAAAGAGCTCTCACCTATCTGGGCTGATCCTCATCGTCATGGTTACTGGCTGCACAACAAAAGAGCTCTCACCTATCTGGGCTGATCCTCATCGTCATGGTTACTGGCTGCACAACAAAAGAGCTCTCACCTATCTGGCCTCCTCCTCATCATGGTTACTGGCTGCACAACATAAGAGCTCTCACCTATCTGCGTTAATCCTCATCATCACTGTTATTGGCTGCACAACAAAACAGGCCCTCTACTGCTGGAGTTCATTCTCCTGGATCTAGTCGCTGTTCTGGATGCACACATGAAAAAGGAGTATCTCACCTGCTTCAGTTCATCTTCCTCCTCCAGGTCCAGATTCTGGTTGTGCACGATTCGAAGGAGCTGTGCGTGTCGGATCACAGGGATTTTGGTCTCCATCTCCACTGTGCGTGCCTCCTCCGACAACAGTTCACCCAGTTTCTATGGTAACAGAATCCATGACCATTAAACGTTTTGATGATGGGGCTGAAGGACCCATGTCATCAGACTGTATATCTGCCACCACAACTGTCAGTCAGTGACCACCAGCTCACTAACAGGTCTTGCCTTATCACAACCAGTCAGTGAACAATACCTCATTATAAAGCTGTCTAACAGTCTATGTCCTAGCTGTCACAACCAGTGATAGAAACAATACCTCATTATAAAGCTGGCTAACCGCTAACAGTCTATGTCCTAGCTGTCACAACCTGTCAGTGAACAATACCTCATTATAAAGCTGGCTAACAGCTAACAGTCTATGTCCTAGCTGTCACAACCTGTCAGTGAACAATACCTCATTATAAAGCTGGCTAACAGCTAACAGTCTATGTCCTAGCTGTCACAACCTGTCAGTGAACAATACCTCATTATAAAGCTGGCTAACAGCTAACAGTCTATGTCCTAGCTGTCACAACCTGTCAGTGAACAATACCTCATTATAAAGCTGGCTAACAGCTAACAGTCTATGTCCTAGCTGTCACAACCTGTCAGTGAACAATACCTCATTATAAAGCTGGCTAACAGTCTATGTCCTAGCTGTCACAACCAGTCATGAACAATACCTCATTATAAAGCTGGCTAACAGCTAACAGTCTATGTCCTAGCTGTCACAACCAGTCAGTGAACAATACCTCATTATAAAGCTGGCTAACAGTCTATGCCCTAGCTGTCACAACCAGTCACTGAACAATACCTCATTATAAAGCTGACTAACAATCTATGTCCTAGTTGCCACAACCAGTCAGTGAACAATACCTCATTATAAAGCTGGCTAACAGTCTATGTCCTAGCTGTCACAACCAGTCAGTGAACGATACCTCATTATAAAGGTAACAGCTAACAGTCTATGTCCTAGCTATCACAACCAGTCAGTGAACGATACCTCATTATAAAGCTGGCTAACAGTTTATGTCCTAGCTGTCACAACCAGTCAGTGAACAATACCTCATTATAAAGGTAACAGCTAACAGTCTATGTCCTAGCTATCACAACCAGTCAGTGAACGATACCTCATTATAAAGCTGGCTAACAGTTTATGTCCTAGCTGTCACAACCAGTCAGTGAACAATACCTCATTATAAAGCTGGCTAACAGCTAACAGTCTATGTCCTAGTTGCCACAACCTGTCAGTGAACAATACCTCATTATAAAGCTGGCTAACAGTCTATGTCCTAGCTGTCACAACCAGTCAGTGAACGATACCTCATTATAAAGCTGGCTAACAGTTTATGTCCTAGCTGTCACAACCAGTCAGTGAACAATACCTCATTATAAAGCTGGCTAACAGCTAACAGTCTGTGTCCAAGTTGCCACAACCTGTCAGTGAACAATACCTCACTACATAGGTGGCCACACTTTCTGTCCTACCACAAGCAGTCAGTGAACAATACCTCACTACATAGGTGGCCAACACTTTCTGTCCTACCACAAGCAGTCAGTGAACAATACCTCACTACATAGGTGGCCACACTTTCTGTCCTCCCACAAGCAGCCAGTGAATAAAACCTCATCATACAGCTGGCTAAGCTAAGGCTCTCTGCCCTGTTCCAAGTATTCAGTATGTGAGCTGACTCACCACATAACTGGCAGGCACCTTCTGTCCCATCACAGGCTGGCCTCGCACTTTGTACCTGAACACACACAGGGTGATGCATGTGGTATAGCAAGCAACACTTCAACCACACACGCACATGCTGTACACACACACACGCACACACATGCACACACACATGTTGTACACACACACACTCACACACACACATACACATGCTGTACACACATGCACACACACACGCACACACACACACATACACATGCTGTACACATACACACACAAACCATGAGGTACTCATGCATACATGCGCTCATGCCTGTGCACTCATACACACATACGCAGGCTGTACACATACACACACAAACTATGAGGTACACATGCACTCATACACACATACACAGACTGTACACATACACAAAACATGATGTACATACACAGATGTGTATTTTACTGTCATAATGAAACAAAACATTCCTGGGAAAGTGTCAAACTTTAAGGAATTTTCAGAAATAAATGTTTTTTTATCAGGCAGTCCTGAAAATGCTGAAAGTTTTAGGCATTTCTTGGAAATAACTAAATTGGAGGTTGTTTTTTCCATATTTCCCCACTACACAAACACTTTCACTTACCCATATGAAAACACAACTCACCTCAATACACACGCACGCACGCACACACACACACACACACACACACACCTACACACACACACTACATACTACACAGAAACACATACTCATCTATTATGTCCACCAGTCTCTTCCTCAGTTTGTCCAGTTCTGATGTCTCCTTAGTGAGGTCCACGATAGCTGAACAGCAGATGGTGGGGAAACCTGACACACATTTAACACCTGTTAGGAAACTCACAAAATACCCCTCACGTAACTCACAACAATTCTGTCAGATAACTCAGATCTACACAATGTCAGAAATTGTGCCCTAGAATTTACCAGACAGATTTAGCCATACAAACATGACCCATAAAAGTGTTTACTTTTTGCTTAAACTTGTGTCATGCAATTTATTGTACATATATTGAGTGTTCTAACACTGTTCTTGTTGTCGCAGGTTCCCTATGTTCTAATAAAATAAATAAGAATTTTTGTATGCCTACACTGATATTTAAAGCCCAAAGCACATACATAAACACACGATCCTACAAGACATGCAGCAGACACCAATACTCCGGAAGCGGATGAAGCAGCATGGCTACAGTCTGACCTGCTCCAGGCATTCAAGAGACAGCTTTTGAAAGCTCTGAATTCTGAGCAGAGAGGACCTTAATTTCTGCATCAGTATCCCACCGTACAGTAAGGTTTCTGTGCATGTTTGTTATGATTATGTTTGTCTCAACCACTGCACAGTCCTAGTATAAACACTTTGAACTCTACATCAAACATATATAGCTGAACAGATCCCATACCTGGCTTGGACATCAGGTCGTTCAGCTTGGCTTCAAACGAGGTAATGGTTGCCTCCCTGTTTTCTGAAAGAAACATCTGTCAAGGTTAGCTTCATCAGCCAATAGAACCAAATAAATACTGTCACTACAGAAAACTGATTTTTTTTTTTAAATTTAAAAACAAATAGCACAGTGAAACCCCTGATGGGAGATCACCCTCATGAGAGAATTAAGCACCCCTGTCACAAGCAGTAGACAATTCTATTCATACCTCTTCCATGCATATCAACCCCTCACCAAAGGTCCATCCCTCTCGTACCCTTCTCTGCCATTATGTCATTTGAAAATGACCAATAAAAGTGTAAAACTTGAAATACTTAAGCCTTTTTGTTTTCTTTTTTGCATTAGCATGTGAAAGGACTGCATTAAAATGCACAGTATTGAAAGCAGATTTGCTATAGGATGGGACAGTATACTGTTTGCAGGCACGTCATTGTGCACTTTTCAGCCCAGACATTTAACAGGCTGGGGCAGTGAAGGGGTTAAGACCATGTTTTGATGTTCAGGTGGTTTTCCATTGGGGGTTCCCTTGCACTCCTTCCTGCCATCTTTTCACAAAGACATTTGTTTAGCTCTACACAAATCAGTCAAACCTAGGACTTGTTGCGCTATAATTTACCATTATTATTTATGACTTTCTCCTGTAATAATAATAATGTACATTTATCATGTGCTCATCAACACCTGAGTGCTCACATGATACATATTAACCGAAATACAATATTCTATATACATGTAGAGCACAGTCCTACCAAAACAATTTACATCAGGTATTATATGGAAACACACAAACACACACACACACACACATACACACACACACACACACACACACACACACACACACACACACACACACACACACACACACACTGACTGTAGCAGAAAATGGGTATTGATATTAGTTGGTGTGGAAATACTGTGAGAAAAGGAAGGTTTTCAGCCTGGCTGCTGTGACTAATGGAGGTAAGTAAAATCGCGATCAAAACACACCAAGTTTCCATTTAAACAGGACACAACCGCGTGCAAAGCAACAAGAAGCTGATGTAACCGAAGGGCAAAATGGCTGCTGAATGACCACAAGGTGTGATGGTAAACACTACCACTAATACCAGTGGGCAAAAACTGTTTTTTTTACCAATGGGCAGCTGGTCATAGTGTGTGCCTACGATGACCACAGGACAGCCAGGGGCACGGGCATGGATGTTGGCCAGCCAGGGCTTCATCTGGTCCACCTCCTTTGTACCCAGACTGATGTTGTACACCACCTGGTTAACACAGCACACACACACGTCACACAATGCACGACCAGGCTTCATCTGGTCCACCTCCTTTGTACCCAGACTGATGTTGTACACCACCTGGTTAACACAGCACACACACGTCAACAATGCACGACCAGGCTTCATCTGGTCCACCTCCTTTGTACCCAGACTGATGTTGCACACAACTTGGTTAACACAGCACACACACACAATGCACAACCAGGCTTCATCTGGTCCACCTCCTTCGTACCCAGACTGATGTTGTACACCACCTGGTTAACACAGCACACACACACAATGCACAACCAGGCTTCATCTGTCCTCCTTGTAGTGAACACAACTGTTCACAGCACACACACACAATGCACAACCAGGCTTCATCTGGTCCACCTCCTTCGTACGCAGACTGATGTACACCACTGGTTAACACAGCATACACACACAATGCACAACCAGGCTTCATCTGGTCCACCTCCTTTGTACCCAGACTGACGTTGTACACCACCTGGTTAACACAGCACACACACACACACAATGCACAACCAGGCTTCATCTGGTCCACACACACATCACACAATGCACAGCCTGGCTTCATCTGGTCCACCTCCTTTGTACCCTTACTGATGTTGTACACCACCTGGTTCACATGGCGCACACACACAAAATGCAAAGCTGAAACTGTACTCACCTGGTATGTCAATGACACAGCACACATCTAGTACAAATGTCACAAGGGCAGTGGGAGAATTTTCTTCTCCAGGGTCAACTTTCTGTGCTGACTCTTATTTTGGTATCCGTTCCACCCCCGTGTTACCACAGCAGCACATAAAAGATCCCGGTCATTCTGCCAAAAGTTCAGGTAGCAGGTTACAGCTTCACACACATGCACCCTACATACGTGGCTTCAAATAAAGTGACACTGTAAACTGGTGCATGGTTGTATAGTGTTCACAGAATGTGTACCAAAACGGCAGCAGTTTGACATGGCAACAGTCATGTAACAACCAAATAGCTCTGTCAGTGTCCGACTTTGGTGGATAATCCAATTATAAAAAATATAAAATAAAAACTGCAAGAAAAGGTGACAGTCACTCATTAAGAGCCATGTGCAACAAGAGCATAATGAGTCTGCTTGAGAGCAGAGAACAGCACTGTATAAAAGTGATCAGTAATAATACTCACCAGATACAGAGTCCTGTTGGAGAGGAAACACTGGTGAGTGCTGTAGAAATCCTCTTGGCCAGCAAAGTCCCATGTGCTCAGTGTGTATGTTACAGACTTGCTGCGTTCAATCCTGAAACAAGGTCAGGTCACTTTTCTTTCATGATCTGTCATGGTAAACATGGAGCACACACACACACACACACACACACACACACACACACACACACACACACACACACAGGCATACAAAACATACACACACACACACAAAACACACATACAAAACACACACACACACACACAGGCATACAAAACACACACACACACACACACACGAGAGAGAGAGAGAAAGGGACATACCTCCATTCATCCACAATGACACCCACTGTGACAGGAGGGTCAGAGGCATGACGCACTTTCTTCTGCAGGGCTTGGAGTAGACTGGTTTTGCCACGACCGCCATAGCCAACCACCATCAGTTTCATCCTGTAGTAGCGCTGTGCCTGTAGATTCAGCTGTATTTCGTCAGATGGGTGAACACCAAACACTGGGTGTTCTTACTGCATGCGTGTGTGTGTGTGTGTGTGTGTGTGTGTGTGTGTGTGTGTGTGTGTGTTTTGTGTATGTTGTGTTGTGTGTGTGTGTGTGTGTGTGTGTGTGTGTGTGTGTGTGTGTGTGTGTGTGTGTGTGTGTGCATGCATGTGTATAAATGTGTGTGTGTGTGTCCAAATGTGTATATATGTGTAAACATGAGTAAGTGTGTGAAGTGCAAATGTGTGTGTGTGTGTGTGTGTGTTTGTGTGTGTACGTGCAGGCATGCGTGTGTGCGTGAGAATGCCTATGTGCATGCATGTGTATGTGTGAAGCTTTTTACTAATGGGTGCTACCTGTTGTCCAAATATACTCTCCTATTTACCCTGAGTGTACAGCAGTACATTTCTCCAGTTACAGATAATAAACCTGCTTAATTTAAGAGGTGTACCTTCTTGAGCCGGTTGTGTAGGTAGATCCGGAGGTCCTGCACTCGTCCCCTGGTCATCTTCACCCCCAGGTCCAGGTTCAGCCCCTCAAACGGCATCTGCAACACAGCGCTCGCTTCAATCACCACAACCACCCCCAACACCAGTTTGGCCAAAGTCAGCAGCAGCAGAACACTCCCTTCAATCACCACAACCACCCCAACACACGGTTTGGCCAAAGTCATCGGCAGCAAAGTGCTCAATGCCATCACCACAACCATCCCAACACATGGTTTGGCCAAAGTCATCAGCAGCAGAACTCTCCCTTCAATCACCACAACCACCCCAACACACGGTTTGGCCAAAGTCAGCAGCAGAGCTCTCATTGCCATCACCACAACCACCCCAACACAGGTTTGGCCAAAATCACAGCAGCAGAGCCTCCCATCACCACAACCACCCCAACAGGTTTGGCCAAAGTCATCAGCAGCAGAGCTCTCATTGCCATCACCACAACCACCCCAACACATGGTTTGGCCAAAGTCAGCAGCAGCAGAGCTCTCATTGCCATCACCACAACCACCCCAACACATGGTTTGGCCAAAGTCAGCAGCAGCAGAACTCTCACTGCCATCACCACAACCATGAGTCATCCCAGACCCCCCAGTGTGGATGACAGGACACTAGTGTCGATGACAGGACACTAACAATCCAGTTACTAGGTAATTAAGGGACCGTTTTGCTCACAGGCACTGGCAGACTTTGAACAACAATCAGCAGAATAGTGTTCAAGGGTGTATATACATAAAGTGTATGTGTTAGTGTGTATTAGAGTGTGTGTGTGTTTGTGTGTGAACAACAATCAGTGTGTGTGTGTGTGTGTGTGTGCGCACGTGCATGCACATGTATGTATCCATGCATGCATGCCCACCTGCACACACACACACACACACACTCACACATACATGCACACACACACACACACACACACATGCACACACACACACACACACACACACACACACACACACACAATTATATGCAAGAACACACACACAGATACCTCCCAAAGCCTTGTGCATCGCCCCAGTTCATCAGGCAGAGTGGTCAGCTGTTTGTTGTGACTGACATCCAGTGACTGCAGCGACACCAGGTTGCCTATTTCTCTGGGCAGCTGAAAGACAGAGCACACAAACAATAGGTTGCCTATTTCTCTGGGCAGCTGAAAGACAGAGCACACAAACAATAGGTTGCCTATTTCTCTGGGCAGCTGAAAGACAGAGCACACAAACAATAGGTTGCCTATTTCTCTGGGCAGCTGAAAGACAGAGCACACAAACAATACGTTGCCTATTTCTCTGGGCAGCTGAAAGAGCCAACACACAGAAACAATAGGTTGCCAATCTCTCTGGGCGACTGAAAGACAGAACCAACGTAGAGAAACAATCACCTCAGCACTTCTGTCAGCCCACCACACGCAGCCTGGATGAATCAAGCTTCAGCCAAAAATGTGAACAGTTGATGTATGGTCTGAAATGATTCTGTGCTTTAAACAGCAACAAAGGTCCTGCCCTCTGGTACGCCTGTCCTTATTCATCAAAATGATTTCCCCTCTGCGCCCTTCAGATTGTTCAAACATCAATGGAAGACATGTTTTGTCATAGATCTAGACTCATTTCTAGATACCTCCCCTACCCCCACCCATCTTCCTTCTGATCTTCCATTGAAGCAGCTGCTACCCCTGCACAATATGAAAGAAGAATCAGACTGGACAGCCACAATCAGACATGCAAGAGATGATCCTCAAACTTGCAAAACCTTTGTCAGCAAGGACTTAGCCATCGTCACCATCATATTAATACTAATAATGGAAATTTGCAAGCATCCTACCTATCAAAAATATTGAAACAGCCCAAGGCGCATACAAAAGCAAGAATAGTGGCAGCATACTGCAATGTAGAATGGTATTTTAAAAGTTATACATCCACTTATTTCTTAGCACACACACACAGTCACACATGTGCAGCACACAAAGCGATCCAGGCAGGTCAACAAATAAGGTGTGTGTGGGGGGGGGGGGGGGGGGGGGGGGGGGGGGGGGGTATGACATGCAGCGGACACAAAGAATTCAGGAGTCTGGTCCATGGGCTGAGAGGAATTAGTGTGGTTTTGAGTTCAGTTCTGAACTGGGATTTTGTTGCAGCATGGCGTACAGTCTGGGAGTTTATGCCACGTGACAGGGCCCAGATAGGGAAAAAGTGTGCTGCCCTTGGAACTTTTCCTTTTGTTTCGCTGGACATCGTCACCGTCATAATAAGCTGCTGTACCTCTGCTATCTTGTTTCTGGCTGCGTGCAGCTTCTCCAGCTTGCTCCACGCCTTGGCTCCCTCCAGGTTGAGCTGTGCACAGTCCACACAGAGGATTCACATCAGTTCATTACTTCACAAAATGGCTTGCAGTCTGACTACAGCTCTATCACATACTGAACTAGGCACTGAGCCTGCCAGCATCAAGCTGTAACCGGCCTCTCTCTCTCTCTCTCTACACAACAACCTCTTTTCCACGCTGCTTTGCAGCAGCCAGCAAGTGGGACTGAACCTCTGTGTGTACACAACCTGTTCCCCAATGCTTTGCAGCAGTCAGAAAATGGGACACCCCACACCTGATCCCACTCCATGGCTGTGCGAAGGGGAGCAGAGTTTATGACTCACAGTTCCCCTTGCAACTTGAAGAGACCACCTCACACATGCACGCATGCACACACACACACACATATACACACCCAACACACACACACACACATACACACACACACATGCTCTGATAGACGGACATTCAGATGATAACACCAACTTAGAGAATACAGACTACTGCAATAAAATACACTTTCATAAGAAAAATGCAGTTTTGGGCATCCACACATATTCTAACTACGGGCCTTCAAAACTGCCTTTAAAGTTGGCAGTGTAAACTTTGCTAATTCAATGTCACTGCCTTCCATTGTGAAGAAAGTGCGCACCAGAAGTAAAAGCAGCCAAGAGACTTAAGCGATGCCGGGTAAAACTCAAGGGAGTTAACAACCCCGCCTGAACCGCCCAATAACTACAGCTATGACAAGTATGGAAAGTAAGTAATAAAATACAGACTGTGCGACTCCTGCAAAACACGGGCCCAAACAGCTAAATACAGGAGGTGGAAAGTAAGTCTTCACTTACCTTTGTGATTTTGTTGAGTGACACGACAAGCTCTTTCAGGATTTGCGTTTTCCACTGCAAGGGAGATGGGAGACCTTCCAGCAGATTCCCAGCAAGGTCAAGGACACGCAGACTGCAACCAAAGCAGTTGGTTCATGATGTTATCAAATATCTCTCTCTGTCTTTGTCTCTCTCTCTCTGTTTCCTTGTGTGTGTGTGTGTGTGTGTGTGTGTGCGTGCATGTGTGTGTGCGTGTGTGTCCATCTATGCCTTCTCTCTCTCTCTGCTTCTCTCTTTTCCACTCTCTGACACCCCCTCTCTCTCTGTCTGCTAAAGATCACACATTTTTTCTTCAAAATAAACAGTAAATGTTGCAAGTAGACATGGGGATATGCTTTCCCACTGAACAATAAGTCTGATGGAGCAGAATAGGTGCCATCACATTTTATTTCTCATCTTCTGTTGCAAACAAACCACCCGACAACTGCATGTATTAATTTCTACAGTTCACTAACTCCTTTTTGTTGTTGCCAAGTTCTTATGACTTTGCTCATTATTCATCACGTTTCAGTGCCATGACTCTTTTGTGGTTTTGGTAGTAGTGCCAAGACTTTTATTTTCAGTAATAATAATGACTCTTAATCTGTGCCTCTCCTTAAATGAATGTAACGTTTACATGAGAGAAAAAAACTTAGATCAAAACTAATCCCAGTCTCTCTCTTCTCTCTCTCCCACACACATGCATGCATGCACATGCACACACACAAACACACACTATATACATGAAGAAAGAAATGAGAGTCCAGAACAGATTTGAACGTGGACGAAGTAGTGGAATGCTTGGTGCTACGCATACGTTCTCTGCCATGACTTACTTTGGCAGTTCCAGGATGAACTTGGGAATGTAGAAGGGTTCCTTTTCCGTAATGTTGTTGTTGCTGAGCCGCACCGTTGCCAACTTTAGCAGACCAGCAGCCACTGTCTCACTCGGCAGAGTTTCTGAAAACAATGACTGGGGCTAGAGTTCCAGCTCTGCAGTCATACATCCTTCCTTACGACTTCCCAGCCGTTACTGCATACCATACAGTTTCCGAAAGCAACATCAAGATTACTTGTCAATGTGATTTTCATTCCAGCATGGTGCTATAGCCCCCTCAAACGGATCAAGGTAATTATTTATTAATCAGTTTCCAACATGCTGAAGCCAGCCGCCTGACCACTGCAGCATACACTTCCTCAATCTGCATTATGAAAACAGGAATGTCTCACTGCATTATGAAAACAGGATTGCCTCACCCAACTTGTTGTTGGCAGGGTACACTTCCTCAATCTGCATTATGAAAACAGGAATGCCTCACCCAATTTGCTGTTGGCAGTGTACACTTCCTCAATCTGCGTTATGTAAACAGGAATGTCTCACCCAATTTGTTGTTGGCAGCGTACAGTTTCTCCAGCTTGCCACACTCCAAGAGGAAGTTTTCTGGCAGACAGGTGATCTGGTTGTGGTTTAGGTTCAGGTATCGCAGGTCAGGCAGCTGCAGGGGCCTGTCAGGTAAGGCTTGGATCTGGTTGCTGTCACACAAACAGTACCAAATGTGGTTGCTGTCACACAAACAGTGCCAAATGTGGTTGCTGTCACACAAACAGTACTAAATGTGGTTGCTGTCACACAAACAGTACCATATGTGGTTGCTGTCACACAAACAGTACCATATGTGGTTGCTGTCACACAAACAGTACCATATGTGGTTGCTGTCACACAAACAGTACCATATGTGGTTGCCGTCACACAAACAGTACTAAATGTGGTTGCTGTCACACAAACAGTACCATATGTGGTTGCTGTCACACAAACAGTACCATATGTGGTTGCTGTCACACAAACAGTACCAAATGTGGTTGCCGTCACACAAACAGTACCACATGTGGTTGCCATCACACATACATTATCAAATGTGGTTGCTGTCAAGCAAACATCACCAAACATGTTATTGTGTCGCAGCCGCAAGAAGGTTATAAACAAGGGTGTTTTTTGGTTGTTGCCAGGAAAACATTACCACAAAAGGTATGGTTCAGTTGCCACCATACACACATCGCAAAACAGTGTCAATTGGGTTCAGACATACACACCTAACACTTAGGTGTTTCTTGCTTTCTGCCGTAAATAAGAATTACAAAACACAACGCTGTGTGATCGCTGCCACACACACTGGACCAAGCTTGGGGTTACATGGTTGCTATATGCGTGACTTTATACCTCCATGTTTGTTAGCGGCAATATCCACTTTTAGCCTCATCGGTAAGCTATCCTCAGATGGTTTGAGGATGCGTGTGTGCCGCGTGTGCTTGTGTATATCACGGGCACAGTACGGAATGAACTGATAATACATGGATATGCCAATATTTCAAGTTCATTCCATCTACACACACACACACACACACACAAACACACTATACCATTTGAGGACCGCAAACCAACCGGCCTAAAAGTGGACAATGCCATCTTAGCTTGTTGCTATACAACGATCAAAGAGAGACCATGCAACGTATATATATAATTACCTGGCCAGGTTGAGTTTGTGAAGCAGAGGCATGGCAGTGTCCACATCACAGGGAAAATCCTCCAGTGCATTCTCAGACATGATCAGCTCCTCCAGGCTTAGACTCCCTGTTAGACCGCTCAGGTCCAGCCGTCCTATCTGCAGCGAGTCAGGGTAACACCACTGTGCATCAGATCAGCTCAAGACGGTATAGGAATAACACTACTGACTGTGCATCAGTTCACTTTCAACATAGTTGATCAGCTCAAGACGGTACTGGAAAACACCAATGGCTGTACATAGATCAGTTCACTTTCAACATAGTCGATCAGCTCAAGACGGTACTGGAAAACACCAATGGCTGTAGATCAGTTCACTTTCAACATAGTCGATCAGCTCAAGACAGTATTGGAATAACACCAATGACTAGATCAGTTCGCTTTCAACATGGTACTCACACACAAAAAGGGAAGGTACTGACCTTGCTGCTGCAGAGGTTAACACTTCTGAGCTGAGAGTTGGGGGAATTGGGGTGGGGGGGGGGAGGGGGGTTAATGGAAACTTGTGCTGGAAGGTGAGCAGAGTGGGGGGTGGGTGGGGGATGGGGGTCTGCCATGGAAAGGTATTGACCTTGTTTCTGGAGAGGTCAAAACTTTTGAGCTGAAGTCCTTGGGGAAGGAAGGGGGGGGGGGGGGGGGGGGGGGGGGGGTATTGAAAAGGACAAGTACTGACCTTGTTGCTGGACAGGTCAAGACTTTTGAGGTGATGGTCCTGGTCAAGGCTGGGGGCCGGTGGGGGGGGGGGGGGGGTGAAAAGGACAGGTACTGACCTTGTTGCTGGAGAGGTCCAGGTTTTTCAGTTGACAGGGGTGCAGGAGCTCAAAAGGGAAGGCCGTCAGCTGGTTGCCACTCAGGTCGAGGTGGGTCAGACCCGGCAACAGCTGCAACGCAGAATCAAGCTCTTACTCTGTCTTGCTTTGCATACATATCCACCCTACAAATCAATGTGGTGGCCATGATATCCACCCTACAAATCAATGTGGTGGCCATGATATCCACCCTACAAATCAATGTGGTGGCTGTGATATCCACCTTACAGATCAATGTGGAGGCCATGATATCCAAATGTGGTGGCCGTGATATCCACCCTACAAATCAATGTGGCGGCCATGATATCTACCCTACAAATCAACGTGGTGGTCATGATATCCACCCTACAAATCAATCTGTATCCACCCTACAAATCAATCTGTTGCGTTGGTGGAATGACTTCACAATTTGACCAGGACATGTTTCCGTTGTTGTGGGTCCATTAATGTGTACACGCCTGCAAAGCACAGGACCTCAATTCTCCATTTCACTCAAAAGGGCTAGACACTCAGTCCACCACCCTGAGACCGAGGAGAAGGGGAGAGGTTGCTGACCAAACTTATAGGATTCAAACCCACAACCTCTCACTCCCAAGTATCTTAACCGTTTGGCTACATCACAGCATTACAATGACAAGCACTCTGAAGAGCGTTGGTCTCTCAGTCTCAGAGAGGTGGCGTTTCACCAGGGGTTTCACTGGACTGCAAGGTGCTTCACCTCACGCCCATCGCCCATGTACCTGAAACAGCTGGTTGGGCAGACTGCCCAGCGTGTTGTTGCTGAGGTCCAGTTTCTTCAGGGTGGTCAGCCGAGAGGCAAAGTCCTCACCCCCGCTGACCAGGTGATCCAGACTGGTGATCTGATTGGACGACACATCTATGGAGATGATGGGGCTGTCTGGAACCATGATGGAGCTCCTCTTTGACTCCTGGCTTGTGTCTAGGTCTGAGGGCAAAGTGAGAATCGTTTTGATGTCATTGTGAGCAACCTGGTGTGCTTTCTTTTGCTGTCTTATAATGAAAAAGTCCAATGCCCCTTACAAACAGAATATAAGGAGCCGTTTTCCATAGTTTTACTTGTAACCTGTTTGGCCATCTTATGTCCATGATTCTGGCTATACTCTCAGTAAAACAAAATCTCATAATTTCAGGATTAACATCACTGTAACTGTAGTTTTACATGTACACTGCTGTCAGTACCGTTCATTCAAAGACGTGCTGTAGACAGTGTTCACATCTTACCAGTGTGTCCTTTGTGACATGCTTGTCAATGTCATACTGTGAGACTGACACAAAACCCACACACCTGTGTAACATCTTACCTGCACCCTCAGACACACTCCCCATTGTACTGCCCCTTTCAACATCAAACTGACACAAAGCTCACACAGGTGTGCAACACCCTACCTGTACTCTTGGACACACTCCCCACACAAGTGTGCAACAGCTTACCTGTACCCTTGGACACACTCCCCACACAGGTGTACAACATCTTACCTGTACCCTTGGACAAACTCCCCACACAGATGTGCAACATCTTACCTGTACCTTCAGACACACTCCCCACACAGGTGTGCAACATCTTACCTGTACCCTCAGACACACTCCCCACACAGGTGTGCAACATCTTATCTGTACCTTCAGACACACTCCCCACACAGGTGTGCAACATCTTACCTGTACCCTCAGACACACTCCCCACACAGGTGTGCAACATCTTACCTGTACCCTCAGACACACTCCCCATTGCACTGTCCTCCTCCTCATCAAACTGACACAAAACTCACACATGTGTGCAATATCTTACTATACTCTCGGACACACTCAAATTATTGATCCTCACACAGGTGTGCAACATCTTACCTGTACCCTCGGACACACTCCCCATTGTACTGCCCCCCTCAATGTCAGACTGAAACACAACAAACAAAAGATTATGTGCAACCATTGCTGCCATGGCAAACACTGCCAGGTAGGACCTGACACTGTTAACATACACCTTGGGAAAACTGTTTTTATTTTTGACAGGTGGCAAAGCAGTGCTGCTGGGCAGTTTCAGGTGCTCATGATGATGCGAGCTGTATCACTTTCTGTATCGTTATTACCATTATTAGGGCCATCAAAGACAAGTCAGTGCAGTACCCAGATTTGAACAGTCTGTCAAGCACAGGGCCACATCAGGACAAATTTATCACAGAAGACAAGGGGGGTAACAGTAATAAGAAAGGAAATTGGTCCTGAGCCCCATCTTCCATGCAGCGTCAGAGTGCAGAGTGCTTTACAATAGTCACACACACACACACGCACGCACGCACACACATGCATGCATGCACGCACACACACATACACTCTCACACCCCCACACACAAACACACACAGATGGTATGAACTGAGATAGAGAAAACTGTGAAAAAGACTTCAAACATTCAGTAAAGTAAAAAAAAACATCTGTTTCCAAATTGCAGGTAAGTAAGATGCTACTGGACTAGAACCTCACTGCAGTACTCACCGCATAGTCAAAGACAGATGATGTGCCATGCGTCAAAGGACTGCGAGGTGAAAAACGACCATACTCCAACACCTGCATCGGCAGATCAGAGGGCTTGATGGGTCCCTGAGAGTATTTGCGTATCCATTTACCTGAAGATAAACCAACACTCAATGTCAGCGTAATTTCTGCAATGGATTAATACATTTTTCTTGCATCCTGTATTTTGTCAATGGCCTGTACCCAAAATGTCACAGAGCTGGATGAGGTGCTGAGTGTGTTTGCGTATTGATTTACTGAAATTGCAGATCCATTTACCAGAATATAAACCAACACACAAAATCGAGCGCCTGCACCCAGATGCCACACATTTGGCTGGCTGACTGAAGATCCACAGGGCAGTACATTCTAGACTTGAAGTGCAGCATTGTTGTTCCAGACATCATGTGCAACAATCCTGAACGATTCATACCTGATGGTTGATGCAGCAAATAAAAGTCAATGCCTGAATAATCCTGGAACAATTTGTACCTGCTGGTTGGTGCAAGAACACAGTCAATACCTCTGCAATCCTGGAACAATTCATACATGGTTGCTGACGCAGCAGCAGAGAATCAAACCTCAGCACTCATGGGCAAATTCCTACCTGGTGGTTGACGTGGAACTCTGCCGGAGACGGTCAAGGGGGAGGCGGCATCATGTGGCTGGCGAGGGTCAGAGGGACTGAAGGGGATGTTGGCGCCGGTCAGCGTGTTCCTCTTCCAGTCCTCCCACTCATTCTCAGAGTGGTCGAACTTGGGAACCTCTGGCAACAAGGCATGATGATGATTCAGTCACAAGGCACATGCTACTCTGACACCTCTCTCCTGAGAGCTGTTTACGTATGTTAAACCCATATCCCATGATGCTGCGGTCTGATGTGAGGCGAATTTAAAACTTTAAAGAGGGTATAGAGACATAAAAATATACACCAGGTTTGTTCCATTACACACCACTCAACACGCCCAGTAGGCATCTCTCACCTTCCCCTTCTGTGTAAATAGCTGACTTCTGAGGTGCCCATGCTGATGCACACAGAGTTTGTTTCCATACACACTGTGAAAGACACCCTGTAGGCATCTCTCACCTTCCCCCTCTGTGCAGACAATGTGCAAATAGCCAACTTCTGCAGTGCCCATGCACACAGAGTTTGCTCCAATGCGCACCGCAAAAAAACACCCTGAAGATATCCCTCACCTTCCCCTTCTGTGTAAATAGCTGACATCTGAGGTGCCGACACAGAGTTTTTTCCCATACACACTGTGAACCATGCCCTGCAGGCATCTCTCACCTTCCTCCTCTATGCTGACGTTGTTCAAATAGCTGACTTCCGATGCACCCGCTTGGGAGGGAAAGGGGGGCGGCTCTCCACTCTTGGGACTGGTGGAGGTGGGGAACTTGGCTGCAATGTCCACGCCTTTGAACCTGGATCGGCCTTTCTCCATCTTGGGGAAAGTATTGGGTCGTCTGGCTCGCACTACTTTGGATGACTTATCTGTTTGACGTACAAGTAAACAGGGGTATTTCTGTTCTTTTGAATTTGTTTGATTTTTTTTTTTTTAAACAATTCTTTAGGCAACATTCAAAAGATTTTAAACAGCTGTTCTCAAAGGAGATTGGGAAAATGCACAGGCACTCTCAATGACATCATTAAATAAGAAAAATCACACACACACACATACACACACTCACACAAACACACACACGCACTCACACACAAAACGAGCACACACACACGCACACACAATAAGCACATGCACAAGCACTGCACTCTTGTTCATACCTCGACCTTCGGGCACCGTTTCAAACACCCGGCTGAATGTCTCATTGCTGTTCCTACGGAAACGGAAGCACTTGTGTCTGTAGAGCTCCAACAGGTTGGAGTCGCTCTGAGAATGGGTCATCCGTTGGTTGCGGCGCTGTTCACTCTTCCGAATTTTCATGACAAAATGCTTGCTGGTCACTGTGCACACACAAAACGACCATGACGACTGTCAGTATCACTGTCAAACTTAGTATCCTCCTCCAGTTCTACCTTCCCTCCACACCTTGTCTGTGCACTGATCTCCAAGCACCCCTCAAAACCTGCCTTTTCTTGGGACTGCATGGTGTGCAAGTGTGAATGGGCTTAGTGCTAAATAGTAGCAGCTGGTACTCTGGCTCGTTTTGGGTAACAGAGCTGGAATGTTGCGTGGGTGTGATAGTGATGGTAATGAATAAGCCAATCCACATTTATACTCACGCATACACATGCATGCATGCATGCACACATGCATGCACACATGCACGCACACACACTCACACATGCATGCACACACACACACACACACACACAGAGCAACATTTATCAGAAACTTGTGGTCCCAAAAAACTGGGGATTCACACCTTTACAGTCCATAAGCGACAAAGCTTGACAAATAAACTCTTAAACAATATTGAACAACAACAACAAAAATATATTTTAAAAAGATATATATATATAAAAATAAGTAGCTCCACAAGAGAAGTAAAAACTAACTAAAAGAGAGAAAAGATTTACAGGAGGAGATGTAGTACAGGCCATTGGCAGTGATGGAGGGCAGCAGCCATTCCGGTCGCAAGTCGCGCAGGTCGTAGCCACTCCACAGTAGTGTGCCCGCTGCACGACATAATCTTCCATCAATATCAAGGGCGGGACAACAAACAGCGAGTTTTAATGCCAACTGTTTGGTTTACTGGATGCCTTCTCCAGCTGATACTCAAAGGAGACCCCATCTTCTTTTCAGAGGTTACCATGTAAACACAGGCCAAATGCTTTTCATTGTTCCAGATCTGATGTCAGGATACCTTGCATGAATGAGCAAATGCATGCGCATGTGAGGATGGGGGTGCAACACGTTCACAGAGTTCTCCATCACACAGTATATTCATATAATAATATGCCTGTGCACACACACATACATCCACACACACACGCTCACACGCACACACACGCAAGCACGCACACACACACATGCACACAAACATAAAGAGGCACTCACTCTCTTTGTCCTGTCCAATGTGAGAGAGCAACATTCCAGTGATGTCATGTGACTCCTGTTGCAGGCTCAGCTTCAGTTCTGCCTGAACGTCACGGATATCCTGACAGAACGCCGAGCACAACCCGTCATGTTCTCTTCAATTACACATCAGAGAGCTAAATCAACAACAGTTAGAGCAACAAAATATCCTTTGCTTCAAGAACTTTTGTATTTTCCTTGTTTTGTTTTAGACATTTTTTGGTGTTTTTCTTTGCTTTGCTTTAAGATCATCTCTCATCAAGCCCCCATCTACCTTTCAGAAATTCTTCACCTTTACACTCCTTCCCGGCAGCTCCACTCTTCTGCAGACACCCAAGTGTTCAGACACCCAATGTTCTTGGTGTTCCACAGACTATATTATACCTATCAGTTGGAAGCTTACACTCTTGACATTCTACAACCTTTCACCTGTTTGAGACAGGTTTTGGTGTTCTACAACTTGGTGTTCCACAGACTATATTATACCTATCAGTTGGAAGCTTACATTCTTGACATTCTACAACCTTTCACCTGTTTGAGACAGGTTTTGGTGTTCTACAACCTGTTACCTGTTTGGGGCTCCAGTTGTTGATGTTCTACAACCTATTAGCAGTTTAGGCCCATGTTCTTCATGTTCTACAACCTATAACAGGGATAGCTCAGTGGTACAGAGTGCAGAACTCATGATTAAAAGGTCATGGGTTCAAGTCCCAGCAGGAGTGGCAGGAGAATTCTCTTCTGCAGGGTCAACTTTCTGTGCTGACTCTTATTTCACTATCTGTTAGACCCTGTGTTACCGCAGTAGCACGTAAAAGATCTCAATCATTCTGTCGAAAGTGCAGGTGACAGATTACAGCTAAACACACATGTGCACTACACATGTGGCTTTGAATAAAGTAACACTGTAAACTGGTGCATGGTTGTACGGTGTACACAGAAGATGCACTGAAACAGCAGCAGTTTCACATGGCACCAGCCATATAACAACCAAACAGAGCTGTAAGTACAGCGCTGTTAAGTTCAGTTGATATTCAAAATGCGCTAGAGAAAGTCAGTCACTTACCCCTGAATCACATGCACCAAGAGCGCAGTGAGTCTGCTCGACAGCAGAGAACAACACGATATGAAAATGATCAGTAATAATATTACCTGTTTGAGGGTCCAGTTCTTGATGTTCTACTATCTATTACCTGTTTAGGCCCATGTTCTTGGTGTTTTACAACCTGATACCTGCTTGAGGCTACATGTTCTGAGTGTTCTACCACCAACTGCATGTTTGAGGTTCCACGTTCTTGGTGTTGTTCTACATACCAAACAGTTGGAAGCTCCACATTCTTGGTGTTCTATATATACTATAATAGTTGGAAGTTCCTTGTTCTTGGCATTCTACATTCTATAACAGTTGGAAGCTCCGTGTTCTTGGTGTTCTACATATTATAACAGTTGGAAGCTCCATGCTCTTAGTGTTCTACATATTACATAACACTAGGAAGCGCCATGTTCTTGGTGTTGCACAGACTATACCTACCTGGTGAAGTCTGATGTTCTTGGCATTCTGCAAAGTACCACCTGTTTCAGGCTCTCTGTTCTTGATGTTCTACAGACTACCTACGTGTTTGAGCAGCAAGCGAACCAGGTTGGTGTTTTTCTCCTTCACAGCGCAATACAGAGGGGTCTCTTCACCATGCCCCGAGTTCACATCAGCTCCAATTTCTAGCAGACACTCTGCTCCCTGTGAACACAGGAAGACAGTACAGAGGTGTGTCATTGCCATGTCCAGTGTCCACATCACCTGAACACTATCAAACACTCTGCTCCCTGTGAACACAGCAAGAGTGAACAGTACAGAGGTGTGTCATTGCCATGCCCAGTGTCCACATCACCTAAACACTATCACTGTTCTCCCTGTGAGCATAGCAAGAGTGAACACTACACAGGTGTGTCACTGCCATGTCCAGCATTCACATCATCTAAACATATCAGACACTTTGTTTCCTGTGAACATAGCGAAGAGTGAATAGAACAGAGGAGCATCACTGCTATGTCCAGTGTTCACATCATATAAACATATCACACTTTGCTTCATGCGAACATAGTGAAGAGTAAACAGTACAGAGGTGTTTCATTGCCATGTCCAGTGTCCACATCACCTAAACACTATCAAACGCTCTTCTCCCTGTCAGCATAGCAAGAGTGAACACTACACACGTGTGTCACTGCCATGTCCAGCATTCATATCATCTAAACTTTATCAGACACTTTGCTTCCTGTGAACATAGTGAAGAGTGAATAGAACAGAGGTGCATCACTGCAATGTCCAGTGTTCACATCATATAAACATATCAGACACTTTGCTTCCTGTGAACATAGTGAAGAGTGAATGGCACAGAGGTAAGTCATTGCCATGCCCAGTGTTCACATCATCTAAACACTATCACTCTTCTCCCTGTGAGCATAGTGAAGAGTAAACAGTACAGAGGTGTGTCATCACTATGCCCTGTGTTCACAACACCTAAACACTATCCTTTGAACAGAATGAACAGAAATGGAGCAGACACCTCTCTTCACCATTCTGTCATGCCTGTGTTCATATCCAGTCTGACTTGTATCAGATATTCTGCTCACTGCATGCAGACAGAAATGAAATGTGAACAGTTCTGAGATGTGTCTTTAACATGACCTGTGTTCACACCCACTCCAACCCATCAGATATTATCTGCTCCCTGAGGGCATCCATGAGCTGTGAACACAGGTCTCAAATTCTGCTTTCTTTCCTTTTTCTGTATACTTTTGACACTAAAATGCTACCATAATTCATTTGATGCACATGTAATTTCAAACATTTTGATCAAAACACAAACGCATTACATGTAACCAGTTTGGGATTTTTTAAAAATCCCATTGCAGATCAAATTCCATTCATGCATAGGATTTGGTAAGTAAACTGGTATTTAGGATTTGGTGATATTGCTCATACACACAGAAAAGAGATGAAGAATGTCCAAGTCTACTCACAGTAATGAATCCTTTTGAGCAAGCTGCCACCAACATCCTGGACTTGAGGTCTTGTTCAATGCCAATCACGTACAGACACTCACTGGCCAGGTCATGCAATCCTGCTACAGCACAAAGCTGTATCTCACTCAACCTTACAGTTTTGTGCTACAGTCACTGTGTGTGTGTGTGTGTGTGTGTGTGTGTGTGTGTGTGTGTGGTGTGTGTGTGTATGTGTGTGTGTGTGTGTATGTGTTTGTAGTGCGTTTGTTTGTTTGTTGTTTTTTGTATAATATTTATGTAAATTGTTTTGGTAGGACTATGCCCTACATGTGTATATAATATCATATTTAGGTTAATATGTATCATGTGAGCGATCAGGGCATTGATGAGCGTATGATAAATGTACATCATTATTATTAAAGTGGCAGTGAAACGGAGGACCTGCTGTTCAGTTTCATTTGGGCTCTCCTTTTTCTTCAAACGTTGCATGTTTGTGTGTTGTTGTTTTTATGAACTTTGCTTTGTGAACCACCCAGTAGATGAAACATTAAAATGATTCACTATGCTGCCCATCTTAATCAGCTGAGTTCAGTGACTGAACACAGAAAACTGGAAACACCCACTAGCTTAACACAGGAACTGCTGTTTGGTTTAACACAGGAAACACCCACTAGCTTAACACAGGAAATGCTGTTTGGCTTAACACAGGAAACTGGAAACACCCACTGGCTTAACATAGGAAACGCCATTTGGCTTAACACAGGAAACTGGCACCTTAAGTCATCACAGTGATTTTGTCTTAATGCACAAAAGTGGTGCCTGAAGTCAGCCTAGTGCAGTGACTTTGGCATAACACAGTAAACTGGCAGCTTCAGTCAGCTCACTGCAGTGAGCAGTGTTGTGCAGCTGCTGCTGAAAAGGTTCGGACAAACCAGCACCCTGTGCTGCTCACCTTCACTGTCGTCAAAGCGCTCTAGGATCTGAAAGAGCAGTTCATGGCATCCCTGGTCAATGAGGGATTCACTCATTAAGCTGCACCGGGACTGCTTCTGTCCCTCCAGTCCCTGCTTCTCTCCCTCCAGGCCCCGCTCTGCCAAAAGCTGCATGGCCACCACTGCCTGTTGCACACACACACACACACACACACACACACACACATGTACAAGTACGCATACACATACACAGAGAATACAAGCATGCATTATACATGATTGTGCGCTCACATATAAACAATGTAACCATGCATGCAATAACAGATAATTATACATGCACACACGCAAAGAAAATACAGAAGAATACATGCATGTCTGCAATAACACACACATGCACGTGCACGCACACATACACAAAATATATGCATGTTACATGATTGTGTGCCCCTATATGAATGATGCAAACAGGCATGCAAATCACACACACACAACACACACACACACACACACACACACACGCCTACTTCTTTTTGTATGGCCAAGTGGTTGGGAAAGTTCCACATGGCTGCCTTGATGACATCCGTCACATCCTTGCAACTGGTTGGAGACTGCAGCAGTCGTGGGTCTATCAACACCTGTACAGCCATCAGACCTTTCTTCTGTATATCTGAAACACACAGGTAGCGCAGTGACCACACTACAGGTAAACTGAGACTGCAACAGTTCTATGGCCCATGTCAGTAACTGAATTTTCTTACATATCTGAGCTGACGGATTTTGGCATCAGCTCCGCCACTATGTTACTGGAGTAACACGCAAAAGATACCTGTCATTCTGCAAACAGTGCAGGTGGCAGGAGGTTACAGCTAAACACACATGCACCCAACGCATGTGGCTTCAAACAAAGTAACACCGTAAACTGGTGCATGGTTGTATGGTGTACACAGAATGTGCACCAAGATAGCAACAGTTTCAGGTGGAATCAGCCACGTAACAACCAAATAGCTCTGTTTGTACACCACCCAGTAAATATTCAAAACACGCCATACAAGATGACGCTCATTCACAATCTGAATCACATGTGACAAGAGCACAGTGAGTCTGCTCAAGAGCAGGGAAGTGTGCTATATATCTGAGCTGACTCATTTTGGCATCAGCTTCATCACCAGGTTACTGAATCACATGTGACAAGAGCACAGTGAGTCTGCTCAAGAGCAAGGAAGTGTGCTATATATCTGAGCTGACTCATTTTGGCATCAGCTTCATCACCAGGTTACTGAATCACATGTGACAAAAGCACAGTGAGTCCGCTCTCGAGAACAGGGAAGTGCGCTATATAAAAGCAATCAATAATGATATCTGAAAGACAAAGCTATGGCCAAGACCTCACTACAGTGGAACTGAGACTGCAGCACAGGTCTGCCAACTCCTGTCCAAAATGGGGGCAGCAAACACGAGAGAGAAATGCAAATTACTCACTGACACTGTAGGTGAAGCGCTTCAGACACATCAATATCTTGTTGAAGGCATTCAGCGAGTGAAGCAGCTCTGCTCCTCTGGCTGAAGAAAAAATCAAATCAAATCAAATCAACAAAGAGACAGGAGATCGAAACACACAAAAGGTTGAAAAGAATGCTTACTTTAAATAATGCTCACACACACAAACACACACACACACATGCGCACACACAGGTGCATGCACACACAACACACACCAACATCCACAAGACAGGCTACGGTGCTGATGGCTTTGCTCTGCACGTCTACCATGCTGGGGTGAGTGGTGAGCACTTTGACCAACACATTTTCAGGTTAGACTAACAGGGAGAAAAAAAAATCAGCAAAGGGACAGGAGATCAAAACACACAAAATGTGAAAGAAAATGCTTATTTTAACAGGACATTACACAAAACAGGCACAACTTTTCAGGCTAGACCCCTTCTTTCAAACAAAGACAGTCTACAAACAAACAATGGAAGAAATGAATTAGGGTCGCTCCTTTTTTTCCAGAAGTAAATAGAAACAGAGAAGAAAAGAAATGACAAAAGAAATGAACTGTCTCAGGTTGAAACCTATTGGTTCACAAGCAGCAGGTTCTTGTTCTTTTAAACAGTTTGTGTGTTTTTATCATTTTCAGGTGATTGCAGTCAATTGTTAACCCCTACCCCCCAAATTCTTCCGCAAAGAAAAAGCATAAATTTGTGTTTCAGTACTGGCACCATGTTGATATTAGCACAGGGATATAGCTCAGTGGGTGAACACAGGACTCACTATTTTTAAAAGAGAGTTGCATGTTTGATCCCTGGCAGAATTTACTTCTCTCTCGAGATAACTTCCTGGGACTACTCTTATTTCAGTATCCACCCACCCCCAACTGTGTTACCACAATAGCACAAAAAAGACAGCAGTCATTCTGCCAAAAGTGCTGGTGGCAGGTTATGTCTAAACCTGACAAAGATGCCAAAGTTTTTACCATTTACTGTTTTGTTCAGAGCGCTGAGCTACAGAGAAGCATTTTATAACTTTTCTGCATTATTGTTGGTAATAATTATCATTATTATTGTGATAGAATAAAGTTGCTCACCTGCACCCCCCAAAACAGCCAAGGCCTCAATGGAAGCCTCCTGCAGAACCTCATCTCCTGGGTACAAGTCCATGGCGGAGAGGATCAATATGTGGACACGCACCACAAAACATTGATGACGAACCAAATCTGTAACACAACATGCACATGTTACTGCCATGCTTTTCAAGTGAGGGGGTGCAAAGAGGGGCAAGAGGGTGGTGGAAGGAGGGGGGGAAGGGGGGTGTCTGATACTTGGCATACAGGCAGTGTGTGGCAGATATACGAATGTACACCAGAAAACAGTGGTGGCAAATGAACATGGATGAATTATTATTAGCTATTATTATTGTCATAATTTACAACTGAATGGGCTGGGCGGGAACGATAATAAATGAATATGGATCAATTATTATTACTGTTACAATTTACAAGTGAACAGGCTGTAAAAAAAACAAAAAAACAGTGATAATAAATGAAAATGAATTAATTATTATTACTATTATGATTTACAACGGAACAGGCTGTATAATTATTTATTTTTAAAAACACACACTCATCAGGTGAAACCAAACTACAATTATTTGCAAGGCCATTTATTATGAGTTCCAAAGCACACATGCATGCACACACACATGCATGCAGGCACGCTCACACACACACACAAACACACACACATGCCAATGCACACACAGCACACATGCATGCAGCCACGCTCACACACACACACAAACACAAACACATGCCCATGCACACACAGCACACATGCATGCAGCCACGCTCACACACACACACAAACACACATGCGCATGCACATACAACACACACACACACACACACCAACATCCGCAAGACAGGCTACGGTGCTGATGGCTTCGCTCTGCACGTCTACCATGCTGGGGTGAGTGGTGAGCACTCTGACCAACAGCTGAAGAACATCGCCATCGTAGTGAGCCACTACCTCCTTGTGCTGGTCACTGCACAGCAAGCCAACAGCAAAGCTTTTCCACTCAACAATCTTGGACAGTCATACAACATAATACATCTCTAGTGCCAAGTGTCATGATTAACTGCACATGGTGCCAAGTACACTCACTCACATGGTGCCAAGTACACTTACTCACATGGTCATGCCAGTCACAAAATGACAGTTATGTCACAACACCAACAAAAATTAGGGTAAAAAGTCTGATAAATAAATACACAAAAAGATACAACCCACTTCAGAACGGTACATCTCAAGCATGAAAAAATAGAAACAAAACAAAAACACAAGTATAAATAATATCAGGCAAAAACATCAAAATTGACTCTATGTTGTCTACCTCACAAAAAATTACTATGTACTCCTACTGAAAGCACTTTAAATTAAGTATATATATATATATAAAAAATTAAAAATAAATGTATACACAAACTCACTGACCAGATTGGCAGAGAAAATACCTGCGACCCCTATCGCCCTGTTTTATTCCCATCCTTACCTCCTACTCCAATGATCCTACACTCCACAGAGCATCCCCACCCGGACTCAGCTGACACAGGGGTGGGCCTAGTGTAGCTTGGTAAATAACATCACGAGCCTGTTACACCCAGCTCCCACCCCATGCAACAACATAATAGATCTAGGACACAAACATAGACCATGGAGAGTTTTCACTCAGGTACCTTGGATACTGTTGTGAGTATACGTAACAGACCACAAAGTTTTCACTCAAGAACTTTTCACATTGATGTGAGCACAGATGTTAGACCTCAGAGCATTTTCACTCAACAACCTTGAACACTGATGTGAGTACAGATAGACCACAGAGCATTTTCATTCAACAATCTTGAACACTGATGTGAGAACAGATAGACCACAGAGCATTTTCACTCAACAACCTTGCTGATGTGAGTACAGACAGACCACAGAGCATTTTCACTCAACAACCTTGCTGATGTGAGTACAGAATACAGATAGACCACAGAGCATTTTCACTCTACAAGCTTAACACTGATGTGAGTACAGAGAGACCACAGAGCATTTTTGCTCAACAACCTTGAACACTGATGTGAGTACAGATAGACCACAAACAGTTTTTACCCCAAAACCTAGGATATTGATCTCAATACAGATAGACCACAGTGGGCTTTCACTCAGGTACCTTCGATACTGACATGAGTTCAGATAATAGCCCAAAAAGATTTTCATTCAAGAACATTCATTATAAAGAAGAGTACAAATGGTAAACCACAGAGCGTTTTCACTCAAGAGTCTTGGTTACGGATGGGAGCACAGGCAGACCACAGTGTTTTCCCTCAAGTCTTGGTTACGGATGGGAGCACAGGCAGACCACAGTGTTTTCCCTCAAGTCTTGGTTACGGATGGGAGCACAGACAGACCAGTGTTTTCCCTCAAGAGTCTTGGTTACGGACGGGAGCACAGACAGACCACAGTGTTTTCCCTCAAGAGTTTTGGTTACGGATGGGAGCACAGGCAGACCACAGTGTTTTCCCTCAAGAGTTTTGGTTACGGACGGGAGCACAGGCAGACCACAGTGTTTTCCCTCAAGCACCTGGGATACTGATGTGAGTACAGATAACAGAGTATTTTCCCTCAAGAACCATGGATTCACATGCCCACACAGACCACAAAATGTTTTCACTCAAGAACCTCAGATTAACATAAAAGTCAAAATGTCTCCCTATAGACTAAAGTGGCTGCTCTCACTCACTTGAAGATGCAGAGTCCGCGCAGAGCACGGCAGGCAGCACAGACGGCCTTGGTGTTTGTCATGTGTCGTCTCAGTCCCTCCACAATGGCAATGTAGGTGTTCTTCTCCATCAACGTGTGACACAGATTATCTGATGATACACAGCACAGCACATCCTCATGTCATCTCATATATATATAATAATAATAGCGATGTATTCTTTTATGGGTTATATTTCCAAACTGAAGCCCACCGCAAAAGCAAGAATAAAGAATCAGCACAGTCAGAACATAGCACAGTCAGAACAAACTCTATAATGTGTGCCAATTTTTATATTTTTATAAAGCTACATTCACATATTTAGTCATACGTGATCAGAACACTTAATTTGTTCGTAGCAGAAAATGGCAATAAATAAAAGCAATCAATCAAACCAATAAAAGCAATTAATCAATCAATAAATTAACCATCAAGAGAGCAAAGCGAGCCTACCATTGTCAGCTGTGAGGTAGAAGATGGCTAGAGCAGCAGCGCTAAAAAGGTCAGGGTTGTATTCATACATCAGTATGGCTCCCAGACACAGCGTGTGAACAGGGTCTCTGAAAGGTCAAGGTTATATCAATATATTAGTAAGAGTGTTCACACATGATGTAAATCGCATCTTGAAGGGGTCAGTGTTATGCTCATACACCAGTAAGGCTCCCAGAGAAGATGTGGACAGCATCTCTGACTCAGGTCGCCTGTTCATACATCAGCATGGCCACCCAGAAAGGCTGTGGCCATGAAACACGTACTTGCACATCAATCATAAAACCCCAGGCAAAGTGTGTGAATAGAGCCTCTAAACCAGACCAATTCAATCAGCCAGTTTTGACGCTTTACCTGTGAGGGACCTCCATTTCAAAAATGGTTTGTTTGTTTTTGGCCTTTTTAAAATGACAGAACATTAAGGTGCAGGGTGATGGTCAGTGAAATGAAGACGGCCCACTATGCACACTTCCTCCCTCTGCTGGGTGTAATGCAGAATCCATTATTTTTAACCCTCCCCCTTCTCTCTCTCTCTCACACACACGTACACGTACACACACACACACACATCAGCATGCAAGCAAGCATGCATGCACACACACACACACTAATAAAGAACAAAAGTCCTCACTGTTTTCTCTCTGGGCTCTCTCCTATCCACACATAGACATCAGGTTTACACTCCATCAGTTTGGTCAGAGCTCTGCACGATACCTCCTGTAAGCAACCAGTCAAATATCTATTCATCACGATGCTGCTGTTCACCTGCACATTCCATCACTTCTGTCAGAGGTCTGTCTGCACATATCTAGGCAATTCCCAAGAATAGTCTCCTCAAGTAACCTAACATTAAAATCCAAGAACTACTGATGATCCTTCAACACTTGTTTAAGACTACCAACCACACGCAATCCTCTCACCCTATGTAATGCATTTGTCAGTGTATGACTGCATGTACCAGGTGACCTCCAGTGTTCAGCTGGGCAACGCTACAACAACAAAGCCTGCCAACAGTGGAAATCCCACCTGCAGTCACTCTTTTTCAAGGTGTGCAGGTGTGAAAATTATGCATTTCCCCAACCCCTGCACTGTGAACATGCATATTTTTTTAATTATTAGCGCTATTCTCTGCTCTCACGTGCACTCACTGCCCTCATGTTGCATGTGATTCTGAATGAGCGACTGTAGCCTTTTAGTCTTTTTCTACTATCCACCGAAGGGGTGTGCTGACAGCAATATCTGGTTGTTAATGGCTCATGCTACATAAAACTGCTGCCATCTCGGCATTCATTCTGTGTACACCATACAACCATGACCAGTTTACAGCATCACTTCATTCAAAGCCACATATGAAGGGTGCATGTATGCTTAGCTGTAACCTGCTACCTGCACTTTTGGCAGAATGACTGGGATGTTTTATGTGCTACTGCGGTACCACAGGAGTGGAATGGATACTGAAATAAAAGTCAGCACAGAACGGTGATCCTGGAAAAGAACATTCTCCTGCCACTCCTGTAGGGTCTCAAACCCACAACCTTTTGATCACAAGCCTGGCACTCTAACCACTAAGCTATCCCCACTCCTCTGTTTTCTTGCACGGCAGTTTTTTATGCACATTATTCTTTTTCATTCAGTCATTCAAGTGTGAACATTATCATAATTCATGCATAGCAACTGCCCGCTGAAAAGTAGAAAAGGGTTGAACTTAGACCTGGATGTCTTCACGGCCCATGTGGCGTGACATGGCTTCATAGATGATCCTGAGCCACTGTGACCCACAGTCCACATCCCTTGAAGAACATGGCATGTCATTGAGTGACTGCATCAGCTTCTCCGCTGAAATACAGAGATGATGCTGTGAACACATCATTATTGCACTGAGTGTACATACCACACAGGCATGCAACCATATGTCAAATATGCCCCTGGACTTAAACAGTGTTAATAATAATAATACTGATGATAATAAAGCTTGAGTTTCTGGGTTTAAATTGTGTCAATAATAATAGTAACAATAATAAATACAGGCATGCAACCATATGTCAAATATGCCCCTAGATTTAAACTGTGTTAATAATAATACTATTGATGATAATAAAGCTTGAGTTTCAGGGTTTAAATTGTGTCAATAATAATAGTAACAATGATAAATACAATCTGAGTTTTCTACACCACCATGGCATTTAGCATCGTTACTGGACAGAAGATTGTTGGCCGATACAGCATGTTAGTGAAAAAGCCAAATTTTTCAAAGAGAAACATCAATCTGTATGGACATATATATATATATGCACATGTATGCAAACTGCATTCACTAAAAACACATAGTGGACACATACACTCATTTATATCTATATGAAACAGACACACACACACACACACACACACATGCACAAACACTTGCACATGCATGAAAACACACACACACACACAC